>JBBPMA010000623.1:4672-19869 GCA_038090075.1 Xanthoconium purpureum | reverse complement strand
TCTATGCAATCTACTCTCTTCTAGCCTCTCTTTGACTCTCCTGAACCTTACTTAGTCATCAACTCACTATCGAGTAGTTGCTAAGTCTTGTCTTGGACAAACTATTGACAAACTTCACTTTGAACCTTTGAACCTATGAAGACTTTGTGTTCACACTTTCCTCTTCTTGAGGCAAGTGTAACACCACAATAGCTTCACCAAAAGTGCCTGGAGATAATTCCTTTGCTAACTGACTTTCCAAAAGACATAGAATGGTTAACATCAGGCTTCACACTCATTTGAAAAAACATGCCATGGCCACCTACCTCTCTGAGCTCTGAGCAGCTGATAACAGGTGCTGCCACTTCTTCTTTCACAGCATAGTATTATTGGTAGGTGAGAACTATTATGAGGAATACCAATCAGAAATCATTTCTCCTGCAGGAAATATAAGATCTTCTTACTATCTTGACCTCTGGCATGTCAAGGATCTATAGCCTGCTCTTGGATATGATGCTGGATGCTTTAGATGGCAGACTCTGGCCTTGCATTATAGACTTGCTCCAGCATAGGTACATCAGCAGTTCTATGCTAGATAAGCTATTATCTTCAGTACATATACATATTTAACCAACACTGTTCAGTGAGTGCAATAGAGGTGGAGGAGGAAAACTATTGATAGTAGCCACACAGGCTTGCTCACTTTCTGTTGTTTCATTGCTTTGAGCCACAGGATTCCTTATTGCTGTCAGAATTTGTGTTTCACAACAAGCATTTCTTGAGAGTGATCAATGTCTGAAACATCATATGTGATCTAGGCATGTGAATAGAATGCCCATGAAGTGAAAGGAGACAGACTCTCAATGATTGTTGAGTAGTAGTGACTGATCTATTCTGTAGGGACCATTGTGAACAATATATATAAGGGTTTAGCCACCCAGGTACTATGAGCATGTTTTGGGTGCTTGCATTACACACCATAATCTCCAGTAAGAATGTTGGATACAATGTTTGTATAGAATGTTTGATTTTGCAAACATGAATTGAAGGTGCAACATAACTTCTGTTCACATTCCTTATATGGTTTACACAAATGCTTTGCACAGATATAGTAACTGGCCAATACCTATGATGTACCAAATACATTATTGTTCCACTAGTATGATGCATGTTTCCAGAATTACATAAATTTGAAAATAGTGAAATATGTGAATAAGTGTATTTTCTACACATGAACTATCCTTCCATATATCAATATTGTATATCAACCACTTCCCCCATCTTGCCACATCTACCTCATTTTGCAACAAAAAGTATGGATTGTTTCAGACATTGCAGATATAGTTACTTTGTCAGCTTCAGATATGTCTTTCTTTTCTTCAACATGATATGTAATACTTATAGGACTTAATTTTAACATCTTGCTCAATCTAGTGTGTTAGTACATACATATCTAATCCATCAGATATTCATTATAAGCTCTTTGACAACTGCTGTTTGTTGTACAGATGACACTCTATATGTAATTATGTAGAACACAACCACACCATATATGGATATTATAATGCATCTTGCTCTTCTACATCTTTTGCAATGCCAATAATCCTGCTTATTATCTACAACAATGCCACACTCCATCAACAATAATCTAATGACCACACAGAAAATAACCATCAATGACATGTTCCTTGATCCAGACATGGTATCAGCTATATGGATGATGTTTACATTTACATCTCATCCAATCTGTGGAAGCATAATGGTACAGCATGGTTTCCATGGGATGTCAAAGGCAATAACCAATCATTGGAGCTTTTAAATGCTATTGTTTATCTCCAACCATTTGAACACTTTGAGCTAGCTGGAAGTCAAGTGCTGCACAAGTGGAGGGGCTCTATACAACATTCCAAGCATTGCAAAGGTTGTGGCAAAGGATATTGCCCTTTGTCAATGGAAAATTACAACTAGCAGAGTTCTATACCATTGTATGACTGTGGATGTTCAAGACTCAAATCCCAGCCAGATGTGCAGGCTATGGATCTATATAGATTTCAGCAAACTTACCCCCACCCTTTCATGAGTAGATGGTGATGTACAGGAGGTTAAAGCCAATGTTGCTGTAGCATATGAGTTCATCTCATGCCTGCCCACATGCAATGTAGAATATCACTGTTTTTGAACAGGCCAGATATAAAGGTTGTTTTGGCCAGCACATGCTGGAATTACCCTACATGTCATGAACTGGTCCAAAAGTAAGTCTTCATATTTCTCCAATGATATAAAATGTGATTCAGTATATGGCAAATGCTCCAATACCAACTAGTTCATGCAGGAGTCATCAATTCAATGTGTGGAATGTAAACTTGTTTGTGGAAATTGCACTAAATACAGGTATGTAAAAGTGTAGAACAAAGAATCATTACTTTATGCAGCATGGTTATGGAGTAGATAGGAGCTCAGGATGAAAGATTCAGCAGTTCAAAGTAGAACTAGTTCCACTTGATCCATGTAAGCTGGATAAAGCAAGAATGCAATGCCAGATGTATTTTACATATGTACCTACCTGACTACATGCCTTTTATTGTT
Organism: Xanthoconium purpureum; assembly: GCA_038090075.1. Taxonomy (NCBI): domain Eukaryota; kingdom Fungi; phylum Basidiomycota; class Agaricomycetes; order Boletales; family Boletaceae; genus Xanthoconium; species Xanthoconium purpureum. The sequence goes on along the minus strand of JBBPMA010000623.1, from coordinate 17,304 downwards.
TGAGTTAAAAAAAACAAAAACAGTAGTTTGGCACTGTTCTGAACCAGGTTCTCATCAAGAAGAATGGAATGACATTTCAAATGACTATTATTCACCTGTTCATGTACTGTGCATAAAGTTGCACTCCCTTCATTGAATATATAGTAGGATTGTGAAAGTTGGTGTAAATGTAACACATACACCTTGAAAATGATGTGCAATGGAATGTGTTCATATATAGCTAAGTAGTAACAGCTGTTTTATAAATACTGTCCAACAGGAGAACTAGACAAGTCAAACTCTGCAATAAGCTATTTGAAAGCAAATACTTACATCATGTAAGCTTTAATCATTTCCTTTCTTATGATATTCCATTCTTGCTGGCAATGCTGGTAATAATGCATCAAGGTTGTATAAGTGCTCAAGAAAAACTAAAACCTCCTGTCAGCATGTATAGTAGCTGATCTAAAAACCTATATTGCTTTAAATATCAAACTGTAAGGATTTTATTGCCATAATTTGTGCTGCAGGGATAGTGTGTCACCTGAAAAGTGCATGGAAATTCACCCTGCCACAATTGCTGAGTAGCATTGGCCCAGTGTCACAATTTTCAGTTGAGTATACTTGCAATTTTTGTATCCAGGATTACTAAGGATGAAAAGTGCTGGCCCCTGTTGGGTTTTTTGTGTAGGATTATTTGTTCAGATTGGAATGTATTTGTGCATCCATGGACTTCATTTTCTTTCTTTGGCAAAACAATATAGGGCACAATTATTACATGAGCTATTGCAACAAGGATGTTGATATTTGATATTAGGTGGTGGTAATGCATTTATGGCAATATTGTTACCATTGGCATTCTAATTGTATGTAACTCACTCCTGGCCTTCTGTTGCCACCTCTCTCCTTCACCTTTAGAACCACTATAATACAATTTGTTTACTTTAGGTTAACTGTGATTTGAATCAACCAAGCTACACAAAATGATGTTGTACATGAGGTGTTGCAAAGTACATTAGCTAGTGTTGGAAAGCTAGAAGTTCCAGCTTATTGAAATGCAATTCATTCCATTCAATGAGTGTATTGTGGAAGAATAAGAAGTACAAGAGAAATATTGGAAGGAATGAATGATGGAATTATTAGAGTATTGGGTATTGGACCCTGTGTTGCTCTCCAGCAGAGAGCCACACAAGCTGGTAAACTATATTTGCTTGGCTCTTAGCTATTGGTTAGTATATTCCAATGGCAACATTAATTGGTGCTAAAACTGTTCATTTTGCAAAGGTTATATATAGAAGGCAAATTGAAATGAATACACTGTAAGGAATGGAAGAAGGAATCACAATGATGGTTACTCATCCAGATCTCATATTCCATTGTGATCAGGTTTCATTTATCCAGAACATTCTCCTAGGAAACTAAGTACTTAGCTGGTTTTGATCCTGGATTTGATCTTACAGTATAGAGAATACTTTTTCAACACCAGATACCATTGGTTATGTTTAATATTACTCATAAAGCTGTTCCAACAACTAAGCTATTTGAAATATTTCTTGACTTGCTGTTATTACAATTATGCCTTTCAAGGTGTAGAATTAGACATTAATGGCTTGTGTGGGCTGGAACAATAAAAGTAAATCTGTCTCAATTCTCTTGCCAATATATGTTTTCATGTACATGGCACTAAGACACTATGTGGTAGGCCTTGACACAATGATAGTATATCTTAGCAATCTACCATATATTTTTTTGCTCCAGTAACTTGTTGAATCTGTCACTGTGAGACTGTGTTGAACATTTAATGATATAATGGCCTAAAGTGTAAATGGAATCCTTGAAAATATTTGAAATATTCAAATCTCAATTAGCTGGTCATGAAAACTGGCTAGTTAATTATTGGGAGATGGTATCTTAGATCATACAGTATATAAATGTGTTTGAGAAGCATGCCAAGGCCTGAATGCCCACCCTTAGGTCAAGTATGACAAGGCATATTAGGATTTTATCAACCAACAGCAAGTATTGCCACCTGAGATCAAATAGCCATGACTTGGCTTCTAGGGATTTGACATCCTACACCATTGAATGGAGGCCATCATTCAAAACAGCCTGATGGAACTTTTGCTGAGTTTTAGATTTGTTTCCTCTATACCAATCCTAATGGGTAATCTAGTCATTTGAGTATGTGTTCAATTGCACAAACTTTTTTGCTTTTGCAACATGATATTATTTTATTACTTGCCATCCCCTCACTTTTAATGGGTGGAACAATGAGTCTATACATCAAGGTAAATAATTTGGTGATTTTTTACATTCCTTATTTAAAACTGTCATGTGAGTTGTTGAACTTGCATCCAGGGTCTAGGATTACTTGTTTTGAGGAAGGTACTCATGAAGAGATACAATATCTTCAAGAACAAGTCAAAGGTTGGAACTTAGGGTGACAAAAACAAGGGACACAATAAGGATTGTGGATACAAAAATAATGCTGTTATTGCATAGGTCAAGAGTGAGGAAATGTCAAGACCAGGTCAACTCTGGAACTATCTCCAGAACTTCTGGAGACTAGTTGTCAGACAGGACTTGGCTTTAGCAACTCAGAGAGTAGCACTGCACCCTTGCCTAAGTCTGGTCCCAGATTTCAGAACTCAGAAGTAACTCAGGGGTAAAGACTTAATGTTGCACAGCAATGAAGTCAAGTAGAGATTAGGAAAGTCAAAGACTCAAGCAGAGGATCAGAGGGAAGTGGTATCTTAGTTGATATTCAAACTAAGAGAATACATGGCTCAGGGGGTACTACTTATACTACAAAGGTGGACAGGATTTGTCACAAAGGAACAGAGCTGAGTAATAATACGAATGCAAGGTTGCACACCAGCTGTCTGGAGATTGTGGTGTAGGTTCATAGCATTGGTGGCTAGAATGCTATGAAACTTAATATGAATGGGAATAGGTAAAATGTAGAGTGACAAAAGAAGTTTTTGACATGAATCCAAAGGTCAGGAGATGCACCTTGAACAAGAATGCACTGGAGTTAGTGTCTGATATATATAACTGGAAGTGGCTTGGAAGACCAGAACAGACTTGGTTGATTGTGCAGGATATAATAGTATTCCCCCTTTAGGCCTGAATTCTTGAAGGCCAAAGCAAGGAGCACAATGTGAAGTCAGAATTTGGAGTCTGAAAAATAATGGGGGTATAAAGTCCAGGGTGTTCTGTCTGCACTTCTTTCTCATCAACCAACACCATGTCTGACTTTTTTTACCTTGAAGATATCCACTCCTGGCTTGAAGAGCAACTGGCTGACAACAATGCTGACCCTGATGTGTTGTTTGAGGCAAAGAATGTGGAGAAGAAATGGTGCTGGATAGTGTGCAAAGAGGCAGAAGAGCAGAAGGAGGGCAGAGGAGGCTCATCAGAAGGTGGAGAAAGAGGAGGTGAGGGCACATCTGAGGGCCAAGAACATGGCCAAGTGCAAGGCTGCAGAGGAGGCAGCCAAGAAGAGGGTGAGTGCTTGATTGTCCTGGTAGCCTGTGCTCATTGTCCAATAGACTAAGGAAGTCCAGGCAGAGTAGAGTGTCAGACCAAGCAAGGGGAAGGGGAAGGCAGTCATGGTCAGGGTGCTGAAGCCAGAGTGCTGGAGGTGTGAGGAAAAAGGATGGCAGTGTAAGGTCTTGATGGAGGGAAAGTCAATGTCTTGTGAGGCATGCAAGGTTGTGAAGGGTAGATGTGAGTGGCTAGGGATGGAGAAAGTGCTGAGGCAGAAATGGAAGGTAGAGGGCAAGCAGGAGCAGCTAAAGAAGAAAGTGCAGTCAGAGGAGAAGGAAGCTGGAGGGTTGAGACTTTCAGAGGAGGGAGGTCCAGACTGGATGAAGTTGCTAGAAGGGATCACAGATGCCATCAGGGCATTGGAGGGGACAGTGAGGGTGCAGAACCAGCACCTTCATTATTAGAATCTTTTTCTGGATCAACTGGTCCAGTTGAAGGCAGAGAAGCTATATGGGGAGAACTTGCTGGAGGACTTGGAAGGAATTCTGGATGTGGAAGTAGAAAAGGTGGGGGAATTGATGCAGGAACAGATGGAGGCATGGAGAAAGGGGGTGGAGGATAGGTCAGAGGGTGAGTCAGAGGATGGGCCAGAGGATGATGTGGACAGAAGTGAAGTGTAGGATAGTATCCTTGCTGCCCTCTTGTAAATAAAAGAAATTGATTGTATTTTTGATTGCATCATGCACTGGCATGAGGACTGGATTTATCTGGATATTGGAAATAAAAGTTGGCAATGAGTTCCAAGGCATGATCAAGCTTGGTAGCCAGTAACCAAGATGTTTCTTCTCCAGTCCCTTTGTATCTGGACCAGTATATTGGATAGAGCAACTTGCAGTTGCATCTCCTGCGATTGATTTTAGAATTGAGGATCTCAGAGATTTCATACTCTGGTTTCCTGTCAACTTCAATCAGAGGTGGCAGAGGTTGTACATGGTTGGGGATTGTGTTGGAGATGAAAGGTTCTAGTTGTGATACATGAAATACTGGAAGTACAGCTTTCATGGTATCTGGAAGTTGAAGGGGAAAGGAAATGGTTCTGACTTGAGCTATGATTTCATATGGCCCTAAATTCCTTTCAGATAGTTTCTTAGAGGGCTGGGTTGACTGGAAGTACTTTGCTTTAACAAATACCTGATCACTGACTTTAAATTCCAGTGCTGGAATGCATCTAGCATCAGCAGGTCCTTGATATTGCTTTTGCATGTGTGCCATTTCTTCTTGGAGGAATTGATGGGGGAAATTGAGGTCAACAGAATACTCTTGAGCTTGTTCTGAGGTAAGGTCTCATTCCAGATGGATGAAGATGTTTGAATGGTAGCCTTTATTGGCAAAGAATAGAGAGACACTAGTGGTAGCATTTGGAGCAATGTTGTAAGAGAACTCTGCAAGTAGTAGGAGTTTGGACCAGTTGTCTTGCTGATAGTTACAATAGATCCAAAGGTACTGCTCTAGTGTCTGATTCATCTGTTCTATCTGGCCATCACCTTTTGGATGGTATTTGGAGATAAAGTGAAGGCAGATGTTGAGAGCCTTTCTGAGTGAGCAGAAGAAGTGAGAGATGAATTCTGAGCCTCAATCAAAAGTGATGTGAGAGGGAACTCCATGCTTTGAAAAGACAAGGAGTAGGAAGAGTCAAGCTAATTCTGGGGAGTTCACCTTGTTGTTTGTTGGAATAAATATGCATTGCTTTAATAGTTGATCCACAACTACAAGGATTGTGGTGTGTTCAGAGGAATCCAAGAGTTGCACAATGAAATCCATAGAGATGGAGTTTCATGGCTTCTCTGGAATCAGAAGCTGTTTGAGTAACCTGAATGGCTTGTGTCTTGGGACCTTAGTGTGCATGCAATTGATACAAGAGAAGACATATTCTTTGATGAACGTCTGGATTCCTGGCCAAGTATACCTGCAATGGATTAGTTCTAGGGTCTAGTTTTGTCCAAAGTAATTTGAAAGTGGGTGATCATCCAGACATAGGAATCTGTCAGAGCCAATGGACTGTTAAGAGTTGGAAGATTCAGATGTGAACAGGTGGACAGAAGCCAATGGGTTTGAGGGAAGTGTGGATAGGATGCCATTGTGGAGTTTCTTAGTGTTGTACATGGTGCTTGCTTGGAGGACTAGAGCAGTGAGATATGTAATGCTTAGGAACAATGCAAGTTGCTCTTGGGTAAAGATGGGTTGGAAGTTGTAAGGGTTGATGTGAGCATAGTTTCTATCCCTCTCTTTGGGGTAGACATTCCAGTGTCTAGTTAGGGCATCTGGTTTTGCACCAAGTCATCTGGGTTGGAACCAGATGATGGGGTTAAATTGGCAGAGAAATTTGGACTAGTGGGCTTGCTAGTGGGTCAGAATTTGGGTATTTATAAAGTATTCCAGGTTTTTGTGATCAGTGACAACATCAATTGGAGTTGCTGAGCCTTTAAGATAGTGTCACCATGCTTGAAAACTTTCATGGATAGTGAATAGTTCCTTGTCATGGGTATTGTAGTTAAGTTCCAGAGCTGTCATGGTCTGAAAGAAAAATGCAACTGGCTGGAGTTTTTCATCTGGATAGTGAATGGAAAGGATGCTGGCAATGGCATAAGTTGGAGATGTCAGTCTCAATCAGGAGTGGAGCATCCAGAATCCAATGAATGAGGATTGGAGCAGAGGTGGAGGCATTTTTGAGATGCTGGAAGGTGGAGCAACAGTCATCAGAGAAGTTCCATGGAGCAGCTTTGTGGTTGAGGCAGGTTAAAGGAATGGCAATGTCCAAGTAGTTGAAAATGAAGTGGCAGTAGAAGTTGGCAATTCCAAGGAAGGATTGAACATTCTTGACCTTTCAAGGCTCAGGCCAATCTTGGATGGCTTGCACTTTTTACCTTGGACATTGTGAGTCTGGAGGGAGAAAGGCAGTATCCAAGGTACTCAGTCAAGTCAGTGTGGAATTCACACTTTTCAGGTTTTGTGTAGAGATTGTGTTTGTGGAGGCATTGAAGGACTTCTCAGATGTGCTCCTAGTGGGAAGTCTCATCCTCAGAGTAAATAAGAATGTCATCCAAGTAAACAATGATGCAAATATCAAAAGGGTCAGTGAAGATTGTGTTGACAAACCACTGGAAAGCCACAGGGGCATTGGTTAATCTGAATGGCATTACTAGCCATTCATAGGAGCCATAGCACATATGGAAGGAAGTTTTCCATTCATCACTTCCAGCTATGTAGACCAAATGGTATGCATGTTGAAGGTTAATCTTGGTATAGATCTTCATGTGGCTCAAAGCATCTAGAAGGTTGAAGATGCAAGAAAGTGGGTAGCAGTCTTTCTTTGTGATCTTGTTGAGTTCTTGGAAGTTGACACAAAGGCAAAGGGTACTGTTCTTCTTGCACACAAAGAAGACTGGAGCAGTGTGAGCAGAAGAAGAGGAATGGATAAATCTATTGGTAAGATGCTTATTGAGGAATGTCCAGAGGGACTCAAGTTTGGAGGTGGAGAGGGAGTAGATACACCCTAATGGTAGAGAGGTTCCTTCTTCCAGGTTAATCTTTAAGTCATGTTTGCAATGTGGAGCAAGCTGCAAAGCTTTGCTCTTACTGAAAACATCGGCCCAGTCATGTTAATCCAAAGGGATTCTGAAAAGATCAATTAGATTGTTGGTGGAAGTGAAAGTGGAATGGAGATCAGTCTCCTTAGGCTGGAGCTGCAAGCTGAACTAAGTAGAACCTTCAAGGCAACATGGTAATGCAAATGCAGGAGCACTAATGATTGTGATGTGGTCTGGCTTGTAGTCTAAGAAATGTGGTATATTGGATGGTGTAGAGTCAGCCAGAGGGGGTGAATCTGGAGGCTGTGGAGGAGAGCTTGGAATTGTTGGCATGGTCTGTTCAGATGAACAGAATGAGATACTGCTCAAGACCCAGTCAATCAATGGATTGTGTAGGGCAAGCCAGTTGTGTTCTAGAACAAGGGAAGAGGATCCATCCAACAGAGTGACATAAAATGTTGTTGGAGTGACATTACCAGTTAGGAAGCAGATAGAGAGGTTAATAGCTTGAGTGATTGTGGGATTGGATGTTCTGTCAAAGAGTTGGAGCTGGAGTAAAGGTACTGGGTAAGGTTGAAGGGAGTTTTGATTAATGAACATGGTGTCTATGAAACAGTTGGAGGAGCTGGAATCTACAAGCACAGAGAAAGATGGAGTATCATATTCTATGATAGTGACAGAAGATATAAGTGAATTTGGATCTGAGAGAGTGGATGTGTTGAGCTGGATCTTCTTTAGTGCACAGGTGGTGTCAATGCAACCTCCAGTCTGTGTGAAGCTAGGAAGGTTGGAAGCTAATTTTTTGTCTCCAAAAAGACTTCCAGTTCAGCTTCCAGAGTTGCTGTGGTGGTAGTGCAGCCGTTGGATGCCTGAAAAGTGGACATTGGGCAATCTTTTGCCATGTGTTCTGCATAGCCACAGAACATACATAGTTTATTGTCAAAGTGGTGCTTTCACTTATTAGCAATAAGCTTGCCATCTTTGTCTAACTTTAAAGAGAGGTCAGACTTCTGGGCAGAAGTGTTGGCAGATTTCCCCTTGGACTTGTTAGAGTTCTTGGAGGAGCCGGAATTGTGTCCAAAATAGAACAATGTGGAGGTGGAGGATTTGTGTCCAAAAGAGGACAATGTGGAGGTGGAGGATTTGTTGAATGATTTAAAGGAGAAGGGTGTGGATGGATTGGTGGAAGGTTTTGCCTGTCGGTTGACCTCTGATTTGTACTCCCAATAGCATGCATCAATGGCCTGGGTGAGGTTACAGAGGTTAGAGAGGGTTGGAGATTTTTTAATGTGGGAGATCTCATTCTTGATGTAATCAGGGAGGCCATTGTAGAAGTGGTGTTGGAGGGCACCATTTCTGTAATCTTTGATCTATGAAGTGATCCAGTTGAATTCTACAACATATTTGTTGATACATTGGTTGTCCTTCATTGACAGGTGGTTGAGTTGGTGTTCCACATCTTTGATGGGGTTGTGTGGACCAAAATTGGTTTGGAGTTGGAGAATGAACTCTTTGAAGATGTTTATTCAAGCAGGATGGAGTGCAGGATTTTCCATTTGGAGGAGGTCCAGTTTGAACCATTCCAAAGCCATGCCTTTAAGGTATGACTGCATGAAGGTAACTTTGGTGCAGTTGGTCCAGAAAGCCTTGGGGCAATCTTGGAAGTTGAGTTCACACTGGACCAAGAAAACTTGGAGTTTGTGGGGGTCTATCCATCAAATTGATCCAGTTCTTGGACCTTGATGCATGGAGTGGATTCAGAAAGGGCGTGACAAGAGGAGTGAGCTAGGCTGCTGATTGTGCTCACAAGCTGCACAAGCATGTCATGAGGGATCTGCTTATTGTCATCCTCATAGTCATCATTGTAGGAGTCAGTAAAGAATTCCAGGTGTTTATGAAGCACATCTTTGCTGATATGCTAAAAGAAAAATGGCTAAAAATCTATATGGACAACTTGGGCATCCACATCAAAGACGACATCACCCTTCATCATAAGCATACAACATGAGTACTTCAACAACTCAGAGAACATGGGCTGTCAATCAAACTCTTGAAATGCACCTTCAACACCCCTTGAATGGAATTCTTAGGAATAATCATCGGACAAGGCAGAATTGAGATGGATGGAAAGAAACTCAAAGCCATAGAAAAATAGAAACCCTCCACTTCAGTCAAAGGAATTCAGTCTTTTACAGGATTTGCCAACTTCTACAGGAAGTTTATCCCTGATTTCTCCAACATTGTCACTCCCCTCAACCTACTCACTCAAAAGGGAGAACCCTGGGACTGGACATCATCACAACAGAAAGCCTTTGAACAGCTCAAATGAATCTTCTCCTCCACTCCTGTCCTACAAATCCCTGATGTCACTTGCCCTTTCTCTATCATGACTGATGCCTCCTTGCTGGCCACTGGCATGGTACTCATACAACCCAACAAAAACTCTGACCTACACCCTTGTGCCTACTACTCCAGTACATTTACCTCCATCCAACAAAACTATGACATTTATGACCAAGAACTTCTAGCAGTCATCTTAGCATTGGAAGAATGGCACCAGTATTTACAAGGAACCACTCATCCTGTCACCATCATCACTGATCACAAAAACCTCTCATACATCAAGGACCCCTGAAAATTATCTAGACAACAAGACAGATGGTTCTTGTTTCTGCAAGACTTTGACTTGCAATGGCAGGTCACCCCAGGAACAAAGATGGGTCCAGCAGATGCACTTTCCAGATGAGATTATGTTGATACCACTCAGAACAACACTGATGCATCCATTTGTCCAGAGCCAGTCATTATTAACACCTTGGGCCTTGCTCTAGCCAAGAAAATCAAATCCTCCTCTCAGTTGGATCCCTTGGTTCTTTGAGCCATCAAGAACCTCCAGCAGGGATCACCACTATTCCCTCACTCCTTCAAGGATGATTGGCATATGTCTGATGGACATCTTTACTGTAAGGGCCGAATGTATACCCCTCCACACAAATGACAGGCCATCCTCCAATCCATACATAGTTCTCCAACCATGGGTCATGCAGGACACTTTCACACCAAGGCCCTACTGGAATACAACTTTTGGTAGCCTTGTCTCTCCTCCTTTATCAATGTGTTCATCTCCAGATGCACAATATGTCAACAGAACAAGGTTAACCATCATCTGATCTGTCCTTCACTAGCCACTATCCCTTCCTTCTCCACTCTCCCATTCAAACAACTCTCTGTGAATCTTGTCACTGATCTCTCCCCCTCCAATGGTCATGACTCATTGATGGTTGTGGTCAACCATGACCTTATGAAGGGGGTAATTCTCATACCTTGTTCTAAAACTATTGATGCTGCCAGAGTTGCCAGACTTTTCATTTCACATGTGTTCAAATGATTCAGACTCCATGACTTCCTGATCTCTGATCAAGGTCTGCAGCTCACATCAGCCTTTGCCAGTGAACTTGTCCAACTTGTCCAATATAATATCAAACTATCCACCACATACCACCCACAAACTAACAGACAAATGAAATGCATCAACCAGGAAGTTGAGACATACCTTCATATCTTCTGCACCAACAATCCTCAGAAATGGTTGGACTTCCTTCCCACTGCCAAGTTTTATCACAACTCCATTCTGCACAGTTCAACCAAAGTTTCTCCCTTCTCCCTCCTTCATGGATATGAACCTCAGGCATATTCACCCTTGGGAAAGACCTTTATCCCAGCTCTAGAAACCCAGTTGTCCACCCTGGAAAAATCACAAAAAGGAGCATTAGCTGCCCATGAAACAGCTTGTCAGATCATGAAGGAATGAAACTTCCAAGACTTCACCCCATGGAAAGTTGGAAACAAGGTCTGGCTAGAAGCAACCAATCTTTGCCTTAATTACCCTTCTAGGAAGCTAGCCCCCAAACATCAAGGCCCCTTCAAGATCTCCCAAGTACTATCTCCCCTTTCGTATCAACTCTAACTTCCTTCAACCTGGAAAATCCATGATGTGTTTCATGCTTTCCTCTTATCTCCCTATAAAGAAATCAAAACACATGGTCCCAACTTCTCAAAATCTCTGCCCAACCTGATTGCTTCTGAAGAAGAATATGAAGTGGAACAAATTGTTTCACATTGAGGCACTTCAGGACGTCACAGGTTCCTGACTGCATGGAAGGGCTACCCCTCTTAGGAAAACACCTGGGAACCCAAATCCAATCTCAGACATGCCCCCCACATCCTTAGAAACTATAAAGACACCCACCACCTTTGACTAACTTCAACAACAGCTACAGGACAAGGTGTTTCTTTGTGAAGTACCCCCATGTATATGCAATCCAGTGATCTCCCTTTTCTTTGGCTTGGAATCACACTCACCATTTACATCTTCTTTTTCCTGTGTAATTTTGCCCTCCTCATATTTCAAATGCTCTTATCATTGTAAGTGTCAAGAAGATATCCACCTTCCCACACTTCCATGTCACATCTCCTCACCATTGGATCATATACACCTCCCCACTCACCCCCACCCAGCTCTCATCCTATCTGCACACACCTCCTCCCAACATCCCACATCTATTCTCTCTTTACCCTTGCCATTGCCTCCCCCACCATCCTTAGCATGATCAAAGGACTTCCCAGTTACCAAAATAACATCACCTGCCAGACCCTCATCCAACTTCTCCACCACATCACTCTTGCCCAACTACAACACTTCCAAGCTTGCCCTAATGACCTCCCTGATTCTTTCAGCCTGCCCATTTGCACCACCCTTAGCCGCTTATCCAGACCAATCTTGAAACTGCTCCTCACCAACTTCTTCCAATGCTACTTGGAGAAGCTCCCAAGTACTACCCTCCACCCCACTTTCCAGCAGGTCTGGCTCACTCTCACTCAAGAAGAACAACAGCACTATTACAATCTAGTAGATTCTGCTTTAACTCCTGGCTCTTCCACTCCTATTCCTCTCACCCTATACCTCTCCTCTCCTCTGCCATCCCCCACCCCCTCTGGATTGGAATACAATGTGTCTAATCCTGACAACTATGGACTGGTGCCAACATATATCAACTGCAGATAATGAGGCCATTCCCAGAACCATTGTCACCTTTGAGTGGGCTCCCACTGCAACTATAGAGGACATATGGGAATTAACTGTCCACTCTACAAGGAGTCTCAGTCAGAAGTCTGACAGGAATACAATGGGTCCTACTCAGAGGACAACAACCTCAATATCCTTGTGGACAACAACTAGAGACTTTGGTGATCTTGAGCCTGGGGCTCAGATATACAAGAGGGGTAATGTTACAATTCAATTTCTTTGTGTCACTTCTTTTCTTGTTTTCATTGTACAACAACCATACTTCCCTTTTGCTCCTATTTATGAGGAGGTTGACTTCTATTTACTTACACTTAGTTCTTTCTCCTTCTCCTTGATCTCACTTGTATGACTTGATACTCATGGACTGCATTCCTTCCATGTCTAGTTCTCTTGTAGTAGACATGTTTTCCTGACCTCCTCTAAAGAGCATTATGTAACTCAGAGTACTTAATACCCATGCAGCATGTATCTTTTCTCATTCTCATTCTTCA
>JBBPMA010000622.1:0-19881 GCA_038090075.1 Xanthoconium purpureum | reverse complement strand
GTAATAGTAGAGAGGATTACACGCGCAGCGCGCCTCACTCAGATGAGTTCGGGGTCTTTGCTCGGCAGGTCCCGACTCGCGACTTTCACAAAATTCGATTCCGCATCAAAATGAAAACGGCTGTAAGTTCAACATTAAAACCTCTCTTTAATTGCGAAAAATCTGTTGTGATTGCCAGTCGCTGGCTGCCGGACTTTCCATTTTCTAGACATCCTCCCCTCGACGACAATGTCTGACAGCATTGGCGCATCGACGCCCAATGGCTTTCGTGTGCCCGCACCCGTCTTGCCCACCTATACGCCTCCCGACTCCTATGACCCCTTCCGGGGTACACAAGTACCACTCATCATCGACAATGGCGCGTCCGCTCTGCGATTTGGGTTCTCTACCTCGAGTTCCAAGGCGGCGCTCGTTCCCCACTCTGTCCCGAATGTAATCGCTAAGTTCAAAGAGCGCAAGTATAACCAGCCGTTGCTATTGTTCGGAGACGGTGTCGATGCGGAGAGTGGGGCCAAAGGACAGGCAAAGACGCCCTGGGAGGGGGACGTGTTACTCAATTTTGATGCGTTGGTGTGTTACTTCTCGACTTTCAGGCCCTACAGAGTTGCTACACCACTCCGAAAAAGGATTAACGCGCACTTATCCTGCAGGAACATGCACTCGACTGTGCGTTTATTCAACTGGGAATCGACGCATCGAGCGTCGAGCACCCAGTATTGATGACGGAGCGCCTTGGATCACCCCTACACTCCAGAGCATGTATGTATTCTCCACCTTGGCGCTATAAGACGAATTTTTTCAACACTAAACTTCCAAGTGACTTCTGAACTCATGTTCGAACAATACACCGTCCCTACGCTTGCATACTGCATCGACTCTGTCATGTCGTTCTATCAGAACAATCTACCTGCCGTATCAAATGCACCCTTCACTCAAGATGGATTGGTCATCTCGTTCAACACTGCGTCTACTTCCGTCATTCCCATCCTGAATGGGAGGGGCATATTGAGCCAAGCTAAGCGGTGAGTAGATGGGCCGTCGTCCATTCATCACAAGCACTGAACCGGATACGCAGAATACCATGGGGCGCACAGCAAAGTACCGAGCACCTGCTAAAGCTCATCCAACTCAAGTATCATAGTTTCCCGACTCGCGTCACGTCTACGCAAGCCGCTGTGCGTCTCTTTCGTCTTGTTTCGTCTACTCTCTAGTGATGACTTACCTCTGTATTTCGCGTGTCGCCTTCGATACTACCCTTGATCGCATCAGTGGATGCTTCACAACTTTTGTGAATTCGCCGAGGATTACCCCGCGACACTCCGTTTGCTTAAAATCCCTGCCAATTTACGTGCCTCGGAACGAATCATCCAATTTCCTTTCGCGCTCCCTGTCGTAGAGGAGAAAACGGAAGAGGAGCTGGCCAGGATCGCCGAAAAGAGGAAGGAACAGGGGAAAAAGTTGCAAGAACTTGCAGCCAAAAATCGGATGGAAAAGGTTTGAACCGTTGTCTTTTTATCTTGCTTCATTAACATTCCTCTCGTGTTTGCGCTGACGATGATCTCCACAGTTAATGCAAAAGGAGACTGATCTACAATACCTTCTCAACCTGAAAGAGGGGCGTAGCGAGAACAAACGCGAGTGGATGGTCAGATTCTTTGCGAATGACCTTGTGTCGACGCTGATGAACGGTGTGCCTTGACGATCGTAGAACACGCTCCAATCAGAAGGATTCGATGATGATGCTGCATTGCAAGAGACCATAAAGAAGCTCGAATATGACCTCAAACGCTCACGCAAAAAGGATATGGAGGGAACGGATGAGCCGGTCGTGCGTGATGCGTGTTTGGTCCTCGATACATGAGCTTTGCTGACGGAACTAACAACAGGATGAACCGAGTTTCAGCTTGGTTGACGTACCAGATACGGAGGTAAATTTACTTGGATGGTGGACCGTTCAAGTAGTTGCTGACTTTTTGGCTCCGTCGCCGCAGCTTGATGAAGAGGGCATCAAAGAGAAGAAGAAACAGAAACTTTTGAAAGCCGGCTGGGAAGCGCGTGCACGAGCCCGTCGGGAGAAGGAAAGGGAGAGAGAAGAGAAGGAGGCAGAAGGAAGGCGAGATGAAGAAGAGAGAGAGAATAATTTTGAGGAGTGGGCGAATCGTCTGCGGAGTCAGCATGAGGTGCGTCGTTCTCTGGCCCCCACGTTGCACTGATTCGAGTGGTTGTGTCCTCAATGATATTGTAGGCTCTGATGATCAAGATGAAGGAACGTGGAAGACGAAAAGCAGCACTTGCGGACCGGAAGAGTGCAGCAGCTCAAGCAAGAATGAAGAATATCGCTTCGTTAGCAGCTGACGACAGAGTGCCAAAAAAGAAGCGTAAAGCTGGAACAGGTGCGTTTCGTTTACAACCACTGGGATCTTCTAGAGCCAATGCGACTGGCACTGCAGAGGACATGTTCGGGGCTGATGACGCAGATTGGGCCATATATCGCAAAATTGTAATGCACTCGTCCGAATCTCCATCCTTGCGTAGCCTGACATGATTCCCTCTTCCTAGAACACGACAGCTCCGTCTTCTGATGAGGAAGAGGATTACAACCAGCTCCAGATCATCGAGGCCAAGCTATTACAACATGATCCCATGTTCACTACCCAACACACCCACGCTTCTTTGGCTTCCCAACGGTCCGCGCTGCTGTCGGCGTTCAGACCTCAATATGAAGAAGGGGACATCGCAGGACACAGCCGGATCCACCTGAATACGGAACGATGGCGTGTTTGCGAGACGTATTTCTCGCCAGGGATGGCGGGCGTGGACTCGGCGGGCGTCGGTGAAGTTTTACAAAGCGTCCTTGCACGATTCACTGAGGCGGAGAAAGCAAGACTCGTCAAGGTCTGGTTTTCGTCCCCACAACATTTATGCTTTAAGCGCGGCGCTGATGCGTTGTCTTCTAGAATGTCTTCCTCACGGGCGGTCCGTCGCAGTTCTCAGGTCTTTGCGACCGTGTCTATGCGACGCTGCGACCAATATTGCCGCCTGAGATGCCCATTGGTAGACCAGTACGTGCCGCGAATCCCTTGTTGGATGCGTGGCAGGGTATGGCTGCATTTGCGAACACGGACGCATTCAAACAGGTTGCTGTCACGAGAACAGAGTACGACGAGTGGGGTGGAGAACGAATCAGGAGGTGGTGGGGAGGGAATTGGAACAGCGCGTAAGATAGACCAATCGGCCGACAGTAGGTACTTCAAAGTTCACAACCTGTGGTAAGTATGTAAAAACAGTACGGTGGTGCTTTTCATATCACTACTCTAGAACTTGGGAGCGGGTTACAAAACTTATGAACAACAACCCCCAGGAGTCTGCGTGGCAGGCTGGTTGACCTTTACAGACCCATCTGTGTTTCCGGGACCGCCAGAAGGTCCGGTGGATTCTGCTTGAGAGTCTATGAGGCGAGTCTTACAATCTCTGTACAGCACGAAGTTCAGTGGGGGCTTCCGCGTGACTCGTGTCCACTGACCGAGCAAGAGTGAAGAAAGCCTCCTCGACGCCATCGTTTACCTTGGCTGACGTCTCCATGAACTTGATGCCCAGCTCATTGGCGAGTTCTCGTCCCTGGTCCATAGTGACGGCGCGTTTGTCTGTCCAATCGGACTTGTTGCCAATGAGGATCTTGTTCACGCCCTCGGAAGCGTGTTGTTCGATGTTGGCATGCCATGTACGGATATCTAGCCCAGTTAAGAAACCTGCCACAGAAGCAAGGAGGTGCTCACTATTGAATGACCGCTCGTCGGTAACGTCGTATACGAGCAAGATGCCCATTGCTCCGCGGTAATAGGCGGTGGTGATGGTTCTAAACCGTTCTTGTCCAGCAGTGTCCCACTACGCAACGGAAACGGGGATGTGAGGGAAATCCCGTAAGAGTGGGATGTACACACGATTTGGAGCTTGATGCGCTTTCCGTCGAGTTCAATGGTACGGATCTTGAAGTCGATACCGATGGTCGTGATAAACGAGGGCGTCCATGCGTCATCGCAGAAACGGAGAAGCAGACACGACTTTCCGACACCTGGAACGCGGGTTTGTCAAGAGGCCAACGGTGTGCGCTGATCCAGAAGTACCTGAGTCTCCGATCAAGAGCAACTGGTGAGGGTACGTGAGTTGTGTGTACGACGGGGATAGGTAGTCGTTATTACCTTGATGAGGAAATCATAGTGTGGGGGCGGCATTCTAGGGCTAACGAGTATTAGGGACGAGGAGGGGAATGTTTACTGAGTACTGCTGCCCGGACTTGTTGCGGTGCTTGCTAGGGCAGGCGTCGACACGTTCCTTTGGGTCTCCGCAGCGATTATGTAATCAATGGCAGTAATTTACGAAAAGTTGGCCCCACAGCTTGAGTGACATTGCCGTAAGACTGTGGCAAGGGAACCTTGGATGTGGTTCTCTACAGCAACCTTGAACACGAGTCAGTTCGTCTCGTGCACTGGCTCACTCACATTTGGAAGCTTGTCTTTTGCACCCAAAGTTGCGCTCCAGTCACAGCAATTCGCACCTGCCACGGAAACCTTAAAACCTATAACAAATCCTTTACTGAATTTCAATCAGCGCCCACTGTTGGTGCTGCTTCTTATTAGAAGCTTCCCTGACTGCCTCGTGCTTCACGTCCCTCATAAAAAGAGGAGGCGTGGCACTATCAGCCCCTCTTTGTGCCTACTTCACATCCGTTGTGATATCTGGCCAGCCAACGATGACCGTCCTCGATCTGCAGAGCCTTGCTGCGAACACACTTGCTGACAGCGAAGGCCTCACTGCGGCTTTGAGGATGCTCGAGTCCTGTTTAGCAGGACCAGACATTCCTCTGGACCTGATAGTTCAGGACTTGTGTTCTGCCCCCAATCTCTTCGAATTCGTTGTCTCTGGTGAGTTCATCTGACATCGTACACGGATATTGCTTCTGTCTGACTTATACTGTAGCCTTGCCAGGTGCAGAAGGGCTGGTGCGCAAAATCCTAGGCGACTACCCGACCGATCCCGTGCTTGTCGTGGCCTCATCTGCAAGTACTCTCCTCCAGAGACTTGCATCTGTCTTGTTTGCTTTACCTCCTGACCTCTTTCCTGCTGAAACTATCCGTCATATTGGACGGTACAAGGTTTATGTAGAGGACGCGTTACCGGTCCTCATTTTGTTGTGCTCTGCCGATTTTTCCACCTGTAATGCTATTGATCCAAGTCCCCCATCTGCTATAGAGGATCCCCAGTATGACAACGAGGAATTCTCAGGGTTCCTTGTCCGTAACAAGAAACAGAAAAAACCAAGGCGCAAGACAAAGAGCACTGCTTGTGTGGTTGATGGAACGCCGTTCAACAAGCTAGGCGCCAAGGTCCCGTTGAACAATTCCGAGGCCTCCCAAATGGCGTGCGAGATCTGCGACGACCTCAAGATGATCTTGAAAGTGTGTCCAACGCTCCTGCTGTTCTAAACATGTTTGACACGTTTGTAGTTCTACCTCGAACTGCTCTTGGAGCCATTTCTTGCACAGCGGTTGAGGCATGCATATGTTTCGGCAGTCGGTGACACGACCGTGCATCATTCCGCGCCACAGGAAATCAAGGCTGTGGAAGTCGTCGAGACAAGACCGTCTGCGTATCCAAGAGTTCAGCCTATGAAAGCTGCGCTCTATTTCGAAAACGCAGACGGGTTCGGGGACTGGCGTATCATCATTGGCACCGATGCAACAAAGAAACTACGTGAGCTGGCGAATGGTGACAAAAAGAAATGTGCCATTGTCGTGAAAAAGATCAAGTATGTCGTGTGCCTGCCGTTACTGAGCGAGTAAACCGTTGAGATAGACAACTTTCGAATGGGCATTTTTCGGATGAAAATCAGAAAAGGCTTAGTGGGTCCACTGGAATTCCTATATTTGAAGCCAAGATGCAGCGGGACCTTCGCCTTGTCGTAGGTTTCTCCCGACAATGCGAGCAACTACTCACTCCAGATAGTACCAGGTCGATGTCGTGCCTGACCATGATGGGGAGGTGAGTTTAATATTCACATGTCTCGCTGCCTCAATCTGATGACATGTCTTTGTAGATAGAGCGACAAGGTATCAGGTTTCGAGCGCCCATTGTCTATCAAATACAAACCTATTGTTCCAGTGATTAAGATCTATGGCATCTATACACACACTCAACTGAACCGCATCTGGGATGCAATGGGACAACATCTTGCTGGTAAAGGCAAGGAATACCGACGACGGTCAGATTTACTCTATTTACAGCATGCAAGATGGCTCACGCCCTCTTGTTTGTAACAGCTGCATTTTTCGAACACCCGCGCAACCTGGCGGTGATGTCTATCTTCCGGCATGCTTCCCGCCAGAGAGTTTACAAAACAATGCCAAACCAGCCCCGCTTGTTCTCTCTGACGAAGACATGGGGGAGGTAAGCTTGCAAAATCCCATTCTTCAATCCTCGCACTCACATTGTTCTTCAGTTACATTCTCTTCTTGTGTACGCAAACTTTTCTACCAACTAACTAGGGTCTGATGCCTTATATAGTCTCGAGAAATATGTTACCTTCTCCCAGGCGTTTCTACATGGTGGGTATTGTGTTCTCACACATGATGATCAAAGTTCAATTTCGCTGCAACAGGTCTGATTGCAAACAAAGACGTGCAGCACGTCTTTGAACTGACGTGAGTATCATTTACTGAAAAGTCGTCTACATTGACCATTCGTGCATAGGCCACAGGAACGCAGAATTGTGGAATGCAGAACATCATGTTATGTTCTGGGCAGGAGTGGTACTGGGTATGATGGACCGGATTTAGTGTGAACTCCTACTCAATCTTTGTTCAGTAAAACGACAACAATGCTTTTCAAGATGCTTGGAATCCAACGTGCATGGGAAATGCAGACATCCGGTATGCCCAAGCCGCGTCAGATCTTCGTAACCAAGTCTCGTGTCTTGGCAACAAAAGTCCAAGAGTATTTCGCCAAGTTACTCGAGTCTTTGGCATTGGCTGGATATTCTCTTGAGGATCTCAAAAGGATGCAGGCTCGGAACACAGAGTCTGGGCTGGTGGATGCTGACGACGAGGATCAACTCAATATCCCTCTGAGGTACAGTGCATTAGAAGAGGACCATTTTCCTTTATTCGTTACCTTCGACAAGGTAATTTTCAATCTTGAACATTGGTTCTAGTTGCTCACTCCCATGATTCTAGCTTGCGAGGATGATTGCCACAGATATTTTAAGTGGCGAAGATCCTGAAGCACAACGTCTTGCGAAGTTTTTCACTAATACTGACGAAGTCCAAGCTCAAGACTCATTTGTGACATACGACGTCTTTGCACGAACATATTGGCCGCACTTTCCACAGCCATTGACAAAAGGCCTTGGTGTGTACACTTCCCTCGTATCTATGGGTTAGCTTAATCAGTTGGTCATGTAAAACAGAACCTTGGCTTGTCTTCTCTGAGTTTATGGGTGCGTGGTCTTAACCCATGTGGGTACGAACTATCCAACTATCTCGCAGGTATCATCAAGGGGTCTGAGAGGTCACTCACGTGTTCTAATGGATTCCTCGACGAGGATGCATACTGTAGCCTTCCAGCCCGTTCCAACCCTACGTTTGCAAACCAGAGGCCAACAGTCTATGCGATCTTTGAAGCATATAGCAAGCTTAAAAAGGAACGTCGCCACCATGATGTTGCGGACCGAACGCACGCAATACTGAAAGTACTGCTGGGAGGCGCCCCGTTAAAGGGCCAGAAGGTTGATTATCTGTACGTCTATGCACTTATTCGAAGAGAAGGTTGCTTCCACTGAACGCGGTGTGTTTAGTTACATTGATGAAGCACAAGACAACCTCCTTATCGATGCACTCTGTTTGTCTCTTGCTTCGCTTTACTTCCCTTAGGATCTGACATTCGTTTAGTGTTGAGGCTTATCTGTCGGAACCCCGAAGGACTTTTCTGGGCAGGCGACACCGCACAGACCATCTCAGCAGGAAGCTCATTCAGATTCGATGATTTGAAGGCCTTTTTGTACCGTATTGAAGTAAGGGGGTTATTTACTGTCCAATTGACACAAACTCATTAGATTACGGTTAACGCACAGCAAGACCAAAATACGCATCTGATTCAGGATCGGTCAGTCACTGACCCTACGGCTTTCCAACTCGCTATCAATTACCGTTCCCATGGCGGAATCGTAAACTGTGCACACACCGTCATTGAATGCATTACAAAATTTTGGCCTGATGCAATTGACGGCCTCCAACCAGAACACGGAGTTGTCGACGGTTTAAAGCCAGTGTTTTTCCGCGGCTGGGATCAAGACACTGTTCGATATGAACAATTTCTTTTTGGCGCATCGTATGTTGATATTATCCTCTTTCTTGTCCCTCTCTGATGCCTCTCTGATCAGTGGGAGCCGTATCGAATTCGGAGCTCAGCAGTGTATGTGTAATATACTGGCAGTCGACCACTGTGCTTACATGACTACTCCATAGGCATCCTTGTACGAGATGACGAAGCGGTCGAAAAACTGCGCAAGGAGGTCGGGGAGATCGGACTGATCATGTGAGACAATGAAGTCTGTTGTTTGCTTATGGCATAAATTCACCATGCCTTGATTCCAGGACGCTCTATGACAGCAAAGGTCTTGAATTCAATGATGTGAGTCTCAATGTCTATTCCAACCCCCGCGAAGCTGATTGTCGGGTGTAGGTTCTCTTGTACAACTTCTTTGAGGACTCTGCCGTCGATGCCACACGTTGGCGTGTATTATTGAACCATGCGGAAGGTGAGGTTGACGGGAAAGACTTAGCCAAAATCCATGCACCTTCCTTTGCAAGAGATGAAGGCCGTTTCGCCGGGGTATGCAGCGAGGTACTTGAATCCAAGACATTTGTCAACCCTCTCTGACGTTGTTAATAGTTAAAATTGTTGTACGTTGGCATCACCCGAGCAAGGAAGAACTTGTGGATCTTTGACAAGTCCGACAAAAGCGAGCCTATGCGGGTAAATAATGATTCGTCATTCTTATGCTGACGTCACTCAACTCGCAACAGATGGTATGGACTTCACGCAACCAGGTCCAAAATTGTACACCTGGGACGGATGTTCCTCACCTTGCCGTATCTTCAACTCCGGAAGAATGGGAATCGTTTGGCCACGACCTCTTCAAGCATAAGAGATACCCCCAAGCCATGCACTGTTTTGCTCGAGCTTCACAACCGCGCATGGTGGCGATCTGTGAAGCTTTCCATCTTCGAGAAGTAGCTCGTGCAAAGGTTGGCGTAGCACCACCAAAGGCTCAGGAAGACGCCTTCCTCACCGCCGCACTTGCCTTTATGGCAAGCGCGAAAGATGCGCCACCAGGCAAGGACAAGTTACAATATTATCGTAATGCTGCAGACTGTTATGTGCGCGCTGGGGATGATCGGAAGGCAGCTGAAGCATTCCTTGATGCCCAAGAGTATGACCTGGCTGCACGGCGCTTCCGGAAAGTGGGACTTTTCGACAAGACACTCGAAGTCCTCCACAAGCATTCGCAGAAGATTTCGTCTGAGTCCTCGGAGGAACTGTACACCGTGTGCCGCTTGTTCTATTGCAGCAAGCGTGATGCCAATAGGTGTGTTATTTGCGATGCGTCCACCAATTAACTAACATACATGCACAATAGACCACGTTTACCGCTATTCCCGTCCTTTGAAAAAGAACTGGGATTCCTTGAGGATTACGACTTCGACTTTGCTCGCGCCACATTGTTGGAAAATCACGGAAGATTTTCGGAAGCTGCTGAGCTTCACTTATCAGAAAACCGGCCACTCGATGCGATCAAAGACTTCTTGAAGGAGATCGGCTCACGCGACGCAATCCAGAAGGCTACCAAGATCGTACTGGACGGTTTATGGCACCGGTGCTCCTTCGGTATCATGTCGAAGGATGTAGCATCCGATCCAGGCATCAGTGAGATTTTGAACTTGGCTGATGAATTGCCTGTCGATCTCTTGGACCCACTGGACCATTACGAAGTATGTTTCCTTTGCAACAACCACGGGATCACGCTCCTTACTTGTGGATTGCTCATAGATATCCATGTTCCGTGCCATTGCACAGGCGGACCTAGCTGTGCTCGAAAAGCTATCTCGTGTATTTATTGACGGGAAGAGGAACGCGGCAGCGTTACTTGCGCTCGATCATTTCTTTAGCCGTCTGCCGACTCTCAGATCTCACACCCTTCTGGAAATGACATCATTTCTGGACAAATTCCGGAAATACGCTCGCCTTATCCACCACATTATCTCCCACCCCGATCCACTCAGCGTCGCTTCGATCAAACGACTGTTCTGCATTAGGGAGATATCTAGCACCGAGTATGGCATGGAATTTGGCTCCTTCCTTCACAGTTCGGCTACTGGAGACCGCCATGGTCCTATGTACCTTCAACCTTCCATCGTTGCCCTCTCCAAAAGAGAGATGGTTACGGCGCTCCGGAACTATTTGGCGGCGCACCTATGTTCACGCGTTACCGACGAGAATGATCTGTGTTGCAATGCAGCAGTCTTCTCGCAGTGCTTGACGTTCATTGTCAATGGTCAGTGTAACCGTGTCAACTGCCCTCAAGAGCACATCAAATCTGCGGATCTGGACTCTAAGCAATACAATCTCCGGATCGGCATTCATCTGCAACAGATCTGCATCTTGCAACTGATGTACTCCGTCAGTCCACATCTTAGAGAGTGGAGCTGGTATGTGGCGGTCGACTCTTGTTTTGTGGGAAATCACTTAAGACTGTCTAGTGTACTGGACTGGCTCACTCACCTTTACGAGGCCTTCAAGCCTCAATCCCATGTTCAGGGATCTATCGCTGATCTTGACCTATCTATGATACCCGGCGCTCATGAAAGCATAGGCGTTATGAAGCACTGGGTACGGGATGCGCTTTACACTTTGCGCGCGAGCCATGACCCTTCAGCATTTTTGACAACTGTACTGAAGTTGACGAGCCTCATTTTCGCATTTGATGAATCCAGTGCTCTCAAATGCATCAAACAGGCACATTTCAATGCACCCCGTGCGAGGGTACAAGAATTTGTGTATCCGGATGGTTGCTATGTTCTCGAAGACATTGTCAATCTTTTCGATGGCACCCAGCACACCTGCATTTCCGCAGGCTTGAAATTTTTAAGGTACGCATGCCATTGGGAAGCAGATCATGTGTAACAGAGCTGGTTACAGGCACGTTCTCAAGTCTCCGTTATTCATCGACTTGTCTGTCTTCTGCGATTGCTTGGAAGAAGTCGTAGGGAAGGCATCCATCTCATGGCGCCTTTCCTTTTCCCCACCACTCGATGGCCTTGTCCTTCCACGAGGTTGGCTCTCTTCCAACAAAGATCTGTCCACCAAGAAGGAAACTAGGATCGTTCTGATTGTCGACGTGCTGGATTATGTGCGGGATTTGTTGATATTCCTGCAATCAGGGAATGCCAGCCGTAGGCAACCCCACTGAGCATCCGTAACTTTGAGCTGACTCCAAAAAATCAAGAAATATATTCATTGTCGCATACCAAACTGACACCAATGCTCTGCCATGTCTTTACCTCCAGAATGTTGGTTTCTCCTTCGTTTATGATCCAATATTCACTAATGACGATTTGTGGTAGATGCAGGGCACTTTGTCTTTGTGCGTTCTTCAACATGTATCATATGAACCTTGAGACTAACGGCGATTCCTAGTGGGTTACAATGTACGAAATCTTGATGTCAGGCTTAAAATCAGGAGTATCTTCGATGCCCTGCGGACAGTTGGACCTGTGCAAAGGGCCCATCCATTGTATCGAAAGTGAGTTGGCCTGCCCATTCGCCATGTTTTCAATTTCACACCACCCATAGGTATGTGCAAGCACGAAGCAACGACTACTTGAAGGTGATGGTAGACTACGACACCGATGCGAAAGTGGTCATCGAGGATTTGGTGCAGCTTCTCCACAAGCAAAGGGACCCACAGCGACTTCCACCGTTAAGATTGCCTCGGATCCAGCACATCCATTTTCTAAATCCCTCAGAAATCCCATCCCTATTGGCAGCTCAGCTTGTGGTGGCTCGTTCAGACCTACGTGTGGACGCACCAGCCTTCGTTCCCCGGGTTGCTCATGTCACTCAGACCGAAGGAGCCAAGGACGAAGAAAAGACCCAGGTTGAAGAACCCGAAGTCGAAGCAGCGGAGGAGAGCCACGAAGAGCCAGAGCCTCAAGAGCTCGCACCGATGACAAGTGAACCGGTGCTCAGTCGCGAGCACGAACCTACTGGAGAGGAGATCTTGGCAGCGGAAAAGATCCAAGCCACCTATCGCATGTATCGCAAGCATCACGAAGCCCAGACCCGTGCCGTTGGAAAAGGACTGAAGGCACAAAGGAATACCATCTTTATCGCATGCCTGAAGAACGTGCACGCGTCTGGGTGGGGGAGGACCCCATATCGTACCTTATATCTCTGGGCGTTACCGCGTCTCATCGTTTGTCTTGATAAAGCCATTTCCGTTGCACACGAGTTCAAGAGCAAGACGAAAGGACTGCTTTTGAAGGGGAATCATGAGCGTCTGGAAGAGTTAGGAAAGCAGATGACTATGATCAAGTGAGCCCAGTGGTCAAGAAAGTCTTTTTCCCCTTATCAACCGTGACTTTCCTCAGCGATTTGCTTAATGACGGTCACAATCTACGCAAGATGATTGAGCCAAGCGCAACCATCCATCAAGCAAAAGACAAGGACGCGATGAAGAAGGCTGTTTCGGATGTCAAGAATTTCATCCATCGACTTCCAAATCCTACTTTATCTCAGGAAATTCAAGATGACTGTAGCGTTGCTTACGAGCTAATCATGGTCGAGAAGCAGCCCGTTTCTAAACCAGAGAAACCGACGCTGAATACGGAGGATCTATGAAGGAACATTTTGTTGTACATATTTACTACTTGGCTACTTGTGTATGTGATAAAACAGGCTCTTGGCCACCCATCGTCGGACTAACTTCGGACTCACACTTCATCGCATTTGGGCTGGGTCTAGTATAACTCTCAGACAGCTGAAGTGCCAACTAAGAATGTTTTTCAAGCCATGTACTTAACTCGACTTAATGGGACTTAACGACACAGAACATACGTCGGATTCACGACCGAACCATGAACCCCCGCGTGAACGGGAGCGCTCAAATCCCCAGACGGGCACTGGCAGGGAAAAAGACGTGAGCAAAACGGAGCGGGTCAGTATATTTGATCAGATTAATGCAAGTAAACAACGTCCTTGATCATCTCGTCGACTGATATTCACGGGTATAAGTCCGTCAGAATCTCCTGGATGCGACCTCAAAAGCAACCATCCACACTACTCCGCGCGGGGTCATCTGGTATAGACCCTTACCACGGTTGCGGGTCAAAGGAAATCTTGAGGACGTGGTGGGACCATCTAGTCTTGATACTTGTCTTTGTAGATCCACGCCATACCAACGTCGCTGACATCTTGTGCGACCTGAAGTCACCGCTGAGACCCTGCATGACCGAGCATAAGAGCGTACTCACTGCAGCACGATACCGCTTTGCTGCCTCTTTCCTGTCCTTCACCCCATTCCATCGGCAAGACAAAAAACTAGATCCTGCTGAGCATCAGCATCCCCTAGCTTTGCAGCAACCCCTGTAATAGCTCTGTGTCGCTCTCGTCAGAGTCCGTGAGGGGCATCGGGCGATCATCACGTACGACTGCACCGCCGATCACCAGCCTTGGTCAACCACTTGAACCCACTCTTCTCGTTCTCCTCGCGCCTTCAACCATGCCTCAATGTCAGCCCCCACATCAGTATCCCAACCCCGCACACACCCTGTTCCTTGGCGCTCTTCTCAAAACAAACGGCCGAGTCTTTAAGTTTATTAGCTTCATGATATTGTATCCCCAGTTGAAGGTATTCTTCGGGTGTCTGAGGTTCAGTGGACACAGATCTACTGGTTGGTGGTGATATATCCGGGGAAGATGGGGGCGTCGGCGTTGTGGTAAAACGAATACGAGGTAGAGTACAAGCTGAGAGACAACCCAGCTCTGAACGAGGGTGGGTGCGAGGGGAGCAACACATGACCCGGTGTAGGGAGCGAAGGGGAAGAGTAGATACCGTCAGGTGAAGATACGACGACGAGGGCGGTGAACCAGCTGAGCTGGGGACCTCGCTCGGTGAAAGATGGCCCAGCGTCTGTGGCGCGCCGGCGTACACACCTGTCACAGGAGTAACAGGGCTGAAGGACACTGGGGTGGGACTGGTTCTGGGCGAGTTCGCCCGCCGGGCGTTCCGCTCGAGTACTTGTCGTTTCTGTTCCTCGGAGGAAAGTATAGGTGGTCGACCTGGTCTCGAAAAGTTCAGCCGCGGTGAACCATTCTGGGAGACTATCGGTTGGCGCATGGGGGCGTTCGGCTGTAGTCTGTCATCCTGCGGGGAGGAGACAACGACAGTTGGTAACGGGGTGCGAGGTGGGTACATAGGATCTCCGGGGTCAGTGTAGTTCGAAGCTGGCGGTTGCGCGAGGCCGGTGGCTTGCGGCCATAAGCCAGTTTGCGGATGTGTAAAGGTGGAAGGAGCGGCAAAGGTAGGATGGTTGTCGTAGTAGTAATGGCAGCTGCTCGACGCCGGCAGCCGCTGCTGTCCGTAATTGTTCAAGTCCTCCTCGTGGCAACGACTCTCGTCCTGGTCACAATCATCTACAAACGATAGGAAGGACTTGGAATTCTCGCTGGTATTATGCAGTGCGGTTATATTCGTCGATGCGCTGGCGGTCGAACTTCGAAAGTTGGAGTGCAGTAACGGAGAATCGGGGGCGCGTTGATAGGCGAGCGGTGCATAGTGAGGCTGGAGAGATGGGGGTAATATGGGGCTTGCATTGGGTTGGCTAGTGTGGGTGTGTTGCTTCGTTGCCTGGCGTCGGCGGGATGATGTACGGCGAACAAGGGTGTCCAGTGGCGAGGAATGCAGTAGCCTGCCTTGACTCGACCGGTCCTCGAATCCAGTTTCCATATCACTCCTTGGATGGCCTCAGTGAGATAGTCCCGGTGGACAATGGACATGATGTTGAGACGCTAAAGTTTCTCATTCCCCGAGTCCGCAGGGTATCTAGGCTCGGTAACAATGCAAGCACTCGGCCGTTTCACCGCATTACGACTAGTATATATTTATCCCTGCTCTAGTACAAAAGTCTCGTTGGCGACAACTCATAACCCCATTTGTCGGCGTGGGGTCTGCCCAACCCGCAATCCAGAATGTCTCGGTGTGCCAGGGACGATGATCTGAGAGCTTCCGGTTGAGGTCTTGACTGTCAAAGCCTGTTCGATCTCTTTCTTAGCGACCCTGAAATTATCATCAGTCGTTAGCTATCCCGTTGTCATCATCAACCTGGTGGTCGGACTCACTCTTCCCTTTCCTTCTTGATCTGGTTCTCTAACTCGGCTCTCTTCGAGAATTCGCGGTCAGCCCTGCGTCTTGCACCACCATCGTCGAAGTTCTTCTCCCGGACTGAGTAAAACACAGATCCCAGCTCAGCTGCACGACGGTGAGTAATGGGCACATTCCTCGGAAACGGAGCTCCACTTTACCTAACCAATATGCATCGATGGCTGTCACCTGCGTCATGTACTCCTTCGACGTGAGGATCAGCTCGTGATATACAACATATGTTGGCGTGTCTCATCGAAGATAAGTTTTAACTAGGCGTCATAGGAAACGTAACAAGTACTCACATCCCAACCCATACAGCGCACTGGTGGGATGCAAGTGCGTTGGTAGGCCGGTCCGGATGTTCACATACTCCCCGATACCTTTGACACGAGCTGCTTGGTGGAAATATCCAGCGGTGATCGCCTTCCTGGAAAACTTGCTCGGTCGTCATTCCCAGAAAATGCAGAGGAACACACCTCAAGATGTCAAAGTCCGTCCCACATGATATCAACTCCATTTTCTGAAACTTCATGATATCTTCCAGTTGCGCGCGAACTTCCCGAGCTTTCCGGAGAAGCTTGGGATGCAAAAAGTGGCGGGTGGCCCAGTCTTCCCGGAAGCTACGAGGCTGTCAGTGGAGGAGCACGACAATATCAAAGGTCATGCCCACGCGTGGCTCTTCCATTGGTTGAAAACGTTCAAGAGGGTCAGATGGTCGCTTTCCGGCACGTTGAATTTCTCGCGAGCCGCATCAGCTTCCTCCATTCGTTCCTTTGGCCGGTAGAAGACACTGGGTACCGATAGCATAGAAACGATTGTAAGCATCTCCGCAGAACACTTGTAGTCCACGGAGGCGATCAACATCTTGGCCATCGACGGTTCCATGGGGAAATCAGACATCTTGCGCCCAACTGGAGTCAGATCCCCAACATTGTCCAGAGCGCCAAGAACCCAGAGCTGGTACATCGAGTTGATGATGTTTGCCTGATGTCCGTCAGCACCACTCCCAAGAATGGATTATTTCCGACATACCTGAGGCGGAGGGTCCATGAAATCGAACTCTAACAGGTTCTTGACGCCTAGAGACTTCAGCAGCAAGACGGTATTCGCTAGGTTTGTCCGTTGGATTTCAGGTATGGTGTTGGGAAACATTTCGTTTCGATAGGCCATCTCGGTGTACAAGCGGTAGCAGAAGCTGTGCAGGATTGTCAGAAAACCATTCAACCAGACCACTCATGGTCGACTTACCCATTGCCTGTTCGGCCAGCACGACCCGTACGTTGATTTGCGTTCGCCTGACTCACAGGGGTGATCTGAAGGGCATCCATACCGACTTTTGGGTTGTACACTTTTAGCTTGGAGTACCCGGAGTCAACGACATACAGGATACCATCGACTTCAAAGCTTATGAGCGCTCGGCAGACATGAGATGAATGGAGGTCTCACCGGTCAAAGAGGTTTCTGCGATGTTCGTAGCTACAATAACTTTGCGGCGTCCATCGCTAGTGGGTTCAAAGATGCGGGCCTGCAAGTCAGCCGGCATCTGAGAGTAGATTGGTAACACCGCCAAAGGTGGTGGTTCATCCAATTGTTCAAGCCTCTCTGCGGACACAAGTGAGAATGAGAAGGCGTAGGCTTTGGGAAATACCACTAGCCCTGTATGACCTGACAAGTGATTTCTATGTCTTCTTGACCAGTCATAAAGACGAGAATGTCTCCTTGAGGTAACGAGAGGTGAATCTGGAGGACTTGCTTGACAGCGCTATCGACGTAGTCTTCACATGGAGACTTGGAATGGAATGTTTCGACGGGGAAAGTACGTCCGGGAATGGTATATGTTGGCGCGTTTCCGTAGAACGCGGAGAACTGATCTCGTTAGTGAATGTTGTTCCAACAACGCGGAAGATCGACTCTCACCTTCTCCGCGTTCATGGTCGCGGATGTGACAATAAGTTTCAGATCACGACGTCGTGAGAGGACTAGTGTGCTTTCTCAGTAACGAATTCTAATATGTGAGGAGAAAACTTACTCTTCTTCAAAAGACCCATGAGGACGTCAGTGCTGAGTGATCGCTCATGTGCTTCGTCGAGAATGATGACACTATATCTGTCTAAGTCACCCTCGTTTAAGGACTCTCGTTGCAGTACGCCATCCGTCATGTCTAGGAGACGAACGCACACGTTAGCTAGCAGCAGCAGAGTGAATGAGGCGACTCACATTTGATTTTTGTCTCTGACGATGTACAGTCTTCAAATCGAATGGCATAACCAACAAGACCGCCGAGTTGACACTGCGAAGTCATTTAGACGCAAGTAAGAAGACACACAAATCAATCAGCGTACCTCCATCTCTTCAGAAACACGTTTTGCGACGGACATTGCAGCAACGCGACGAGGTTGTGTGCAACCGATAATACCGAAAGAAGCATATCCGTCCTCGTAAAGAAACTGCGCCAGCTGGGTAGTCTTGCCAGATCCCGTCTCGCCGACGACAATGACAACTGTTCAAGTTTCATCAACAGAATTCCAAATCATCAATCACCGGAACGTTTACCTTGGTTCTCCCGCACGACCTTGAGTAATTCTTCTCGACATGCAAATGCGGGTAGGTATTCCCTTTGTTCTTTCAGAGTCCTGTTTTTCGCGAACGAGCTGACCCCAGCCGTCGTCTTCAGATGGCTAGCAAACTTCGAATCGCCTTTGTAGTCCTCTTTCTCCCCAGAAGCGGCCGCTTTCTCTGCTGCAGCTGTCGACGTACGAAACAAAGGACTGCGTGAGTGCCCAATCAACAAGCATCGAAGGTGTGAAGCCGAAGACGTACCTTCAGCTTCGGCCTCTTCATCTTTGACCCCCATTATATTCCCCAGTGACGTTCCTCCCAGGGAAGCAAGCTTGGCGGCAACCTTCGCGCGCTCGGCTTGTTCTCGTTTCTCCTTGACAAGGGCGCTGCCCTTCTTAGAGAACGCGGCCATATCACTGGTGGGGTCCCTGATCGGATTGATAGGCTCTAATTGTTTCGTAAATATTGTCTTCCCGTCTAAGAATGGAGGCTTGAGATCATGAACCATGACATGGACCGTAGATTCTGCCTCGTCTTCGAAATCGAGATCGAGCTCTTTGCGAGTAGCGACACCGGAAGTGACCATTCGGTTGGCTTCCCATAGGTCGTTGTCAGCGTTCTGAGTTCCGTTTAGTAAACAATATCATAGGATGTGATCTCGTGGGGGCTCACGTATTGGGCCTGCCTGGCTGAAATTTTCTTCTGTGATTGTGGGTCAGCATGGTTGACGTTCGAAAGAAGGTTGGGACTGACTCTTGCTCTTGTCGCGATCTCAGCCCCCTTGGTGACGATAAGATCCTCGTATTGGGAAAGAGGATTATGTTCTTCGTTACCGGCCACCCCGCCCTCCTCGGCGCCACTATACCAGTCGCGATCCAATCGAACCTGCTCTTCCTCCCACTCTCTCATGTCGACACCATAAAGGCCGTCGTCCTCCGGACTCCCTCCTCGTGGAACTCTAGGCGTCGGGGCATCCCATGTTCTGTCTTTCGCCCCTCCCCATCCTGGACCTTCACCATCTCGACTTCGTCTCGGAGTCGACTCCCATCCAACGTTGGGGACACGAACGCTGGGCGCGTCACGATCGCGCTCTCGACTGCCTCGCTGACTGCGAGGAGTTGGGTCCCATTCCCTTCCTCCCCACCCTCGGTCGTTTCTGTTCAGTCGGCGTTGGAACTCTCTGAGACCTTTCGGATTATTGGCCTCGCGTTCCCGCATTGCGGGAATACCTTCTGAAAAGTACAGTAAGTTGAAGTATACCTCGAGATAGTAGATAGCTTACCTTTTTGCCTATCCTTGTTCTTCCTGTGGTCTTCCAGTCTTCGTCGGGCTACCTCAGACAGGCCGCCGGGGTTGGAAGGGGTCTCTGGACCTCTCTGCCTAGACGTGCCACTCCGTGAAAGAGGCAGACTCGGGACTAACAATACAAATCAGCTGCGGTAACGCGATGGAATCCAGTCGTTGCGCACCTTTGAACACGGCATCATCCAACCTCGGTTTTTTTCTAGGTCCATTTTCTGCATCCGCCTGATCCCGAGTCTTCATGGCTAGGCGGTCTAGACCGAGGAGAGAACCTCGGGGGGTTGAGGGTGCGATCGGTTTGGTCGGTTGACGAAACGTGTGTCTCTGTACAGTTTGTAAGCGCGTGAAGGTTAAAGTGTAATGTAACATACCGTGTCACTCCTCATGAGGCCCCCCGGACAGGCTACCTCTGGTTCCAGGACGTCGCTGCCATGCACTGCGTCGTCGTTGTCGTTGGCCATCGTTGGAGTCAACGAATACAAACAGTGAACACTGCGTCAGGTAGTCTAAAATTTCCTTTTTTGTAACGGACCAAATCATCC
>JBBPMA010000621.1:8042-19882 GCA_038090075.1 Xanthoconium purpureum | reverse complement strand
TGACAATAAATATTAATTAATTAATATTAATGGAAGGTAAATAGTGAATATTTACTAGGAATATCTAGTCTGCCAGGGATTATATACCATTATCTACCATTATCTTCTCTTCAAAATTTTCCTGATGCCTAGGAGGAGGTTCCCACGATTTCATATTCTCGTCTTTGGATGAGCCAATGCTGGCAAAACTATGCTCCTCCAGAGAGTTTGCAAGACAACCGAATCCCCAATCGTGTGTAATCTGAGTGGCAAAGAGGTTATTGTGGAATTTCCTTGTCGTTAAACGACCATTGTTTGCTAACTAATCCTTTCAGATCAACACCAATTGGGAGGGAGGGCTTGGCATATGTTTTTGCACATCATCGGTGTGTTCTAATGCTGAATGTGAATGATAGCGTAGAGTACATGACATCGAGCATGAAATCTCCTTTCGAAGCAATGATTGCTTTGTTTTCCATGACTCCTGGGGTTTCAAGGTGGGAGGCGAAGTCAAACTTCAGAGAGTCCAGTCATTCATTGAAGAACATACAAAGGATCAGAAGCTAACAAACTGTCTGCATGCTATATGGTCTGAGTCCATGTAGTTACCAATCCTTCCATATCCTGATGTTGCTAACTACAGGTATTGCATCCCAATGAGTGACCACCATAGGCCTATTACACATCAGGAGGAAATGTTCTTCTCAAAGTGTGCCACTGGGAAGGGTAAGGAGAAATGACATTTTGGTGTGTGTACTAAGCCTGTTTCAGTGCCAGTGATTGCTGTCTTCACAAAATGTGATGCATTGCATGTGGTTGCATTTCAGAGGCTTAGGGAGCAAGGGAAGGGAATTAGAGAAGCAGTAGCCTTGGCTCCAAAGCTTGCTGAGGTAATCTTCAAGGAGAATGGTTACTATGATATGCTGCAACAGCAAAGGTTTCCTCCAAGGGGTCTTGTGCAACTGCAGGGTGAGTAATGCATGGTGACAATAATGAGAAGGGATTAACAAGGAGTTTTAGCAATGGATAAGGAGGATGCAGATTGTACTGCACTGATTAATTGCACTGCAGAAGCATTGGATGATGACATGCTGGAGACATTGTTGGTCTCTGCACAGCAGGTCAACTTGGAGATCTGTGTCAACTATGCAGTTAGAAGGAAAGTGATGGGTAAATGTCTACATTGGATGTTTGCTGATAAATTCCACCTTAGGACTTTGCAGAACATGTTGAAAAATCCAAGGATATATGAAGAACTTCAAGAGGAGAATGGTTGGGGGTTACAGATGAGAGTGGCTGCATGGTTCCCACACATCAATGTAAGCTTGAAGAATATTAAGTATATGATAAGCATTGCTGATGAGGTGTATAGGCTGTGAGTTAAGGTGTTTGTAATATTGATTCTTGAATCCATGCTAACTGCTATTTTATTCCTCATGTGCTGACAGTATGTAAGTGGCTGTGTCTGTGGTGTTGGTGTCCTTGCATCCATGCTGACTGCTATACTATTCCTTATGTAATCAATTTATTTAGTTGGTATGTCTCTTTAATTCAGTTTCTTGAAATCCACTCAACCATTAATCTTCTTTCTAGGATGTAAGTGGTTATCTTTGTAATTTCATCATATTTTACTTTTGATATTTCATTAATTTCTAGTTTGATGCTTTCAAAGCAGACAATATTCAGCAGCAATTTAGGTCACTTGTTAGTTTTTCTTTATTATTATTTTTTGCAAGTCACTTATTCTCTTGTAGTGGCAAGGCTCTGATATCAATCAGGCTTGCTTTATCTCTGCTTGTATATATTCCCATTTTATTGATGGTCTGCTTTTACCTAACATCCACTCCAGTCCTTGTGCTTATTCTTGTCTATTCCTACTATTCCTGGACTCAAAACAATCAAGGAGACCACTTGGCTGCTTCTTTCAAGCAATTCATGGAGTCTTCTCATCATACAATCATTGCATCAGCTATAGAGAAAGTCATCAACTCATATGGAGAAGACACTGGTCACTTGTGTGAAGAGATACTTCAAATCATCAAAAGCCACCCTCTGGGTAAGCTTATACTTGAAGTTCAACTCAATATTAATTCACACATTGTAGAGCATTCTCTCCTAACAGAGACTGGGTCTACCAGCACCACTCAGGTTATGGCCACTAACACCCCTCAAGTCATGGCCACTGGCAACACCACTCAGGTTAAGGCCAAGAAAAATGTCTTTCAGAAGGTCCATGAATGGTTCAAGGATCTTTGAGCACTTTCAAAAAACTTCTTTCATCCAGCTCTTTGTACTAGTGATATTGTATTGTATAATAGTACAACTGATTCAGCCTGCTGTCCCTCCCCACTTTCACTCTATGCACGTCTGTTCATAGCATGTAAACAATGCACATTCCTCTTTCTGTCTCTGCACAAAGAATGTATGTAGTTACATATGCAAAATGGTTCATGACCATACAGAAAGTAGTCTGGTTGAACACCAGAAATCTCTTTGACATCCATTCACAATGAAATTGAATATTTGTGAAAAATTGAACACTGAACAGTCTGAACTTGATATGCGCTAACTAGCCTCTTCCAGAAAATGACATCAAGGTGACGAGGCTCAGTATACCAAATAGGAAGACAATAAGACAGGCTATGCCTAGGACTAAAAATCTGGTATGCCAGAGTGATAAGGAAAAGGGTAATCTTGAAGACATTGTTGGAGTTAGCAAATGATGAGCGGTTGTACAGCCACCATATTGCATAATTATGGAGTACATTTTTACTCATTTCGTAGATAGACACCTCAGCTACAGTTTCCCAACCACTGAGGTATTTCCATTTTCCAGATGCCAGCTAAGTTCCATTGTGACATTAAAGCTTCATACCATGAAAAACAAACACAGAAGCCTACCTTGGTGAGCATTATACCTCCACCTATCAATAAATGCCTGCAGATACTTCCATTTGTGTTTCATACTCTTTCCGCATGTTCCAATCATGTTCTGGCTTGGTGGAGTAGAATTGGGTAAAAATCCTGGAGGAAATATGAAAGTCAGTATACACATTTTGATCCAAAAGAATCGCATACCCTTTGTAATAATATAAACATGCAGAATGTTGATGGATGATGTCGGTTGCAACAGCACCACTACAAAGACCACCAGTTTGCAGATCAAAACTGGCATGGGTGGCATCAAAGTCACAGAAATGCCCTGTTGTGTGACACAATGAGAAGTGTTCCCAGCCATGTTTGGAGACAATCTCCTAGCCATGCTAAGGCATTCAAACTGATGTGGTTGGAAGGTTTGTCAAGCAACAACAAAGCTGGCTACCAGGCTGTTAGTCGACCCAGATAACATCTCCCATAACCATACCTTGACAAATAATGCTTGAGCAAGTGCTAGACACATGCTGAAAAAACCAAGTTCACATTCTGCTATTGCCTAACACATTGATGGTATGTACCACCAACCTCCTGAGAAGGATTTGGTCAGTTTTGCCTGACCAGCTTCGGAGAAACCAAGACCTGCAAGACAAGATGAGGACAGTCTGTCTATTTTCCTCACTTGACTCACCAGCCAGGAGTGCCGCGGCCCATGAAGGTCCACTTTCTGCACCCATATCCATGTCGGCAAGCCTCATTGCAGCCTCTTTCCTTGCACCCTCAAATCACTTGTTGTCTCCCTTTTTCTCAAGTTCAGTCAATTGTGCACTGAAAAGGGCTTCCTCTTTCAACAGATGGTCTCTCCGAACAATGGCTTTCAGTACTGAGTTGAGGGCCATGGTATTGTTGCAAACAACCTACTTGGGATCAATGTTTTGTCAGAGAAAAGCAGCATGGCAATATACAGTACTTCTTGCTCCACGAACAGAATTGTGATGTGTGCTGGTATCAGTAGCTCATGCATGGCAATGTGTCGAAGCAATGTCGACTTTCCGATCCCTGATTAATCAACATCATAAAATGGATTCACCACTTCTTCCAATGAGACCATATCAGCAACTGTACACAAGCGCCAAACTTGCACTAGACCTTGGAACAGCACATTAGAGCATGAGTTGTCTGGTGATCGCACGCATACAAGATATGATTGGAAGCAAAGTTGATGTCAATAGACAGAAGATGAATATCTTTACTCTTGTTCTTTTCAGCAGTGGCAGCTTTGATGAGATTGATCTAATGTCGGCGAACGCCATCTTGTCAGAATGCACATTAGCAAAGTGGGGATGATCTCACCTTCATGGACATTTCCTCATAATTTTGCTGGCATACAAGCTGAAGAACTGAGTCCTTGACATAGGGGACAGTAGAACTCACCTGCTTGCAATGCCAATTGAGCAGCTTGGATCCCTTATACAAATCCCAACATGCACGTTTCTCAAGTTTGGCCCATCAAAGATAACAAAGACACATCAGCCCACCATCTGACCATCCCACCAGACAAATACACCCCACACATACCTTGAGCTCCACCTTTTGCTTCTCCAGCTCCTGGATGTCGATGCAGGATGCCCTGTGCACAACACACATTACGTTCACATCACTGCTCCAACCTCCTCCTTTCGTGCACACAAAGCAATCCACAGACTACAGCACTCACTTTCCCTTGTTGATACTCTTGAGGTCGACACCTTCCCCAAGGCTGATTGTGGTCGATATTGTGCCAACCTTGTCGAGCCTCATCAACTTTGAATGATTGCTGTTCCAAGTACGCATTTCCAGCTGCTTGGAAAGCAGGTCCTGGAGTTGGGCCATCAGCTTTTGCATGTCGTCTGGATGGCCACGTCCAAGGAAGCTGAGCAGGTCATTGGCCATTTGGGGTATGTCTTCCTCTTCGCTGGCACTGTCGACAAGGTAACCAGAGAGATACTTGACAATCATTTCTTCTGTTGCAGGGAATATGGATCATATTTCTTCTGCTATTTCAAGCAGTGTCATGGCTAAGTAGTCAGGTCGATTGAGTTGTGTGAGAAACTTGGTAATTGCACACCCAAATTGGGCCAGTTGACCCCTCTCATGGACATGGAACTTGGAAAGAGATTTAATACCATTCGCAAGCTCTACTACAGAAAGAGAGGCATAACAACCAAGGCAGAGAGTGTAGATGTAAGATAAGATGTACAAGAGAAAACCTAGAGGCACAATACAATATCATCACACACTATATAAATTAATGGTCATAGCAGGGGCATAGATGTTGCATAGGAGAACATGGAGGGTATAAGTGATTGTCACAAACAGGGCAACTGTCTGGGAAGAACACAAGCAAGGGGGTATGTGGGAGGGTTGAACAACACTGGGATACAACAGAGTTAATAAAGTGTAAGAAAGTGAGAAAACAAGGCGAAAAAGTCGACAATTGGCAGGGGCTTCAACACACTGACCAAAGGATTCTGGTCCTGCCAAAATTGTTACTGGAAATCTGCACACAAAGAGTGAGTACATGTGACAGGTTCAGAGAGTGGATCATGGCTGACCTCCATCTCTCACGATGGAATTCATACGATGTCATCATTCTTCAGCACCTTCACACTTCATTTCAAGCTCAAAGGGGACCTTGCATCAAGGGATGCGAATGCCAATTCTGGGGGGTGAGTTCTTTGGCTCCCGGCGACCACCACCGGTCACATTGCAAAGTAAAGGATAGGCATCCAACTCGCCAAAAGAGGGCTTGGAGGGGGTCTAGATCCTGAGGGACAGCAACCATGACTCAAGGGTAAGGAAATTGCATTGTGCCGAGTTAGTACAAACTCTGCTTACTGTAACACAGATAGTTCTTGCCTAAAGGGTTGATTGTTCAACTGGAGTAGCACAAATGAAGGAAGTTGGTGATGGGGTGGCCATAGAAGACACGATGCGACCAATGGTCTTGTGTCAGGGGTGCACTAGGAACCATGAATCTAATCCCAGCGCTTGTCACAGACCTTTGCCAAGGTCACAGGTGACGTCAGGCTGTCATAAACAGGAATGGAGATATTATGAAGAGGGTGAAGGAAACTGAGGTTCGAGACATCCAAAAGGGGAGTGAGATGGGAGGTACAGCAGTGGCAAAAGACACTGCCACACTTTCTGCAGTGCTGTTGGGGAGAATGAGCTTTGATGTGGTGGAGAGACAGAGGAGAGACAAACATGACACCACTCAAGGATGGTGAACTTGACATGACAGTAGTAGTTTTCACAGACAGAAGCTAGCATGTTGGACTGGTGGCAGGTGAGATGCTGTGGATCCAGACTTGACAGATGTGCTCACCCTTCACAGGTTTCCAGGAAGGAGGACAGCAAGGTGCTCATTAGCATGGGGGTTGTGATGATAGTCGTGCATGCTGTGGGCATGAGGGTCATGAAGAAGCTATGCCACAGGTGAGTGCACCGAACGGGAGAAGTAGACACAACATACAGGAGGTGTTGAGCAAGCAATCTGACTGGGTGGAGGGTCAAGTGCTCAGACAAGCTGGGGTACAAATGGTGGGTGGGTGGTGGTGTGATGGACAGGTCAAGAGAAAGCAGTCCTTGGCATGGGAGCCTGAGATAAGTGCTGGCGCTCCAATGGACATGGTGGAAGGTGGGGGGTGAGCAGTACTGGACAAGCATTGATACTCAGATGGGAAACATCAAGGATGAAGGCAAGAGGTGGTGCTGGAATGGGCATAATTTGGGCAGAGACGAGTGGTGGTGCTTGACTTGAAGGTACATACTTGTTATTAAAGCTTTGAAGTCGCACTCATGAGGACGTCTGAATTGTGTGTCGATATTGTGCTGACTTGTCGAACATTGTGCTGCATTGTTGGCCATGTTGTGGAACACGACCATGTCAGTTAGACTGAACACATGATCACCATCACTTATCTCTTCTCTCTCAAAGCCCAATGCAAGATGGGTGTTCGCACAAGCCTAAGAGTGACACAGTCATGTTCTCCACTGCACAGTGCAGCATAGAATGCAAGGCAGTTGATTGTCATTGGCGTTTAGCACTTGGGTCCTGGTGATGGAGATGAAGTTGGGCCATGGTTTCACCACATGTAATTTGGGTCACTTGCAGGCAACTTGGGATTACTGCAGTTTGGACCATGTACAACAGAACACATTACAAATAAACCTAGATCTTAAGCCTTGTTCTCATGTAGTAGGGGTGTTGTAACTCAAAGGGACACATTTCAAACACTAGGGAAGTATTGTGGCTTGTATGATGAGGCTATTATAGAATCACTGTTGGTGGGTGTGAGGATGAAGTCAACAAGCCAGGCAAATCTCGATAGCCTGACTGTGGGAATGATGAAATTTCCACAACAGAGGGCTGATGTTGTCGACTGGACCAATGAAAGGCTGTCAGTGGTAAAGGGTATGACATGTGACATTTACCAGGGCATAGGACAAAGAGACAACCATGACAGCCAACTGTTAAATAGATGATAAGGTCACTTGTCAACCATCCGACTAGGGGATGTTGTCAGCACTTCAGCATGACAGGCCAGACATATGATATCAAGTGATCCATCCCAAGTTTTGGAGCGAGCTACTGAGATAGCCGACTGTCTGGACATACAGTCAGCAATTACGAGACACATGAGAGGACAGTGGTTCGTGAGGGTGTGACTAATTACTTTCCTGTAATCATGGACATGACTCTTGAGGTAAGTAGAGGTGACGTGTGGTCCCTGTCCTCAGCCTCCTCGTGCCCATGTCACCCTTGTCCATGTCCTTGTTGTCAGCCTTGTGGCACTGTTGTTGACAACAACATTGTGATCGTTGTCATTGTTGCATCGTTCTGTCCTCATCATTCCCCTTGACCTCTCCCTCATTGTCTCCATTGTCTCTGACCTCACAGCGTCACTGGCGATCCGTCTTCATCATCGCGCTGCACTTTGGATGCAGCAGGGGTGATCAATGAGTGGTGGCGTTCAAATGGGGACAACGGCAACAAGAGATGAGCAGTGGTGTTCCAATGACCATGATAGTGGTGAGGGATGAGTGGCGGCAGCAAAAGACAAGTGGTGTCGCTCAAGGCAGGACAGGCATGATAGCAGTAATTAGAGACGTGCACTCAAACAGGAACTGTGGTGACAAGAAGTGGTGAATGATCTGGTTGAGGAGCAGGCAGTGGCACTATGACCATGTGTGGCAGTGTCATTATGTCATATACTTAAGCAGTTACAACTACAAAAAATAAATAAAATAAAATAAAAGAGTGACAAAATTACAAACAAGGTTTTGAGTTATTCCCACGATTATGGAGGTGAGAGTTGTCAAGGTACACATCGGGTTGCTGAAAGTATAGGCTCCATGTTTTTTTCCAGGCTTATAGGCTTGGTACCGAGCCTTTGTGGGAATCATGTAATTTATAATTTAGAAAATCATGCAATGGATATGTTTGAGGAATGACAAGGTGGCCATGGATTTGGTACTGGTCTAGCATCTGGTCAGCATACACCACGTACATAATTCAGGTACCTTCTTCATATCTATTGGTTGACTGTGCTGCATACTGGAATTCAATACCAAGCACATGCCTGATGAATGTACAATTCATACCCATGAACTGTACACACTATGTACTCACAGGGCATGTATTTCATACACTGTATTGTATCATAAGACAGAGAATAATGAATGTACTACAAAAGCCAAGCAATCCACCCTCATCACATCATGCCCAGCTCAGTCAACCCATACCTTGATGCACTCTGCCTGCACACATAGTGCAGAGTGAACTGAGAGGGGGGTTAGGGAGGACATGGAGGCAGAGGTACTCACAGCCACATAGATGCCAGGGGAAAAAAAACCCTTCTTTGGATGTCACTATGGTCGGGCACAGGCCCAGGAGAGAGAGAGGAGCAGAGGGAGTGGGGACAGGCAAGAGTGCTCTTCAGCCCCAAACAACTGCACAAGCCTGTCCAGAGGCATGAGCTGCAGAGCAGGTGGGAAAGCCTTGCAGTGAGTGCTTGAGTGGTGATGTGCAGCTGCATTTGAGGCCCAGTGAGGGGAAAGCTGGGAGGCGCCAAGAACATGTGGTGGGTGGGTGTGACGAAAAGAAGGGTGGGCGGTTGAGCGAACAGGACTGGAGGTAGCAGTGCAGAACAAAGCTGGCACTGCCCTGCTTACCTATGCTTGTCCAAAGACATCACCCTGTGATGCTGCGCTGTCACAGAGTATCACTCCCTCTAGGCTCTGAGGTGGGGTGTGTGAGTGGTCATGATGGGAATGGGCTAGCATCATCATAGGTGAGAACTGCAGGGACTTAGAAGAAAATTCAGCACATGCTTACTCATCTATTCACACAACTATGCACTGAGGGCTCCATGCTAAAATAATTACATGATGCATACACGCTGAGCAGCACCATGCCAGTATACATTTTTTACCAGTCCCAGACTCAGCGAGGAACCTCTCAACATCTCATGTGAAGTACCTTATATTTACCCAACTCTGGCCATGTATTTGACAAAATTTCAATTTATGGAATCCGCATATCACATGTACCTGGTGGCTGTGGGACATATATGTGGGGAGACAGTTTCCAGGTATCATGGGTAGTGTTCAGTGAAGAAGGGGCATGTAAATTTACCTTTGTAAATTTACTTATGTAATTTACCACTAATTTACGGGTTAATTCTGAAGGTTGCAGCAAGGGGTGTAAAATAGGGTCAAATAGGCTTGAATGAATGACATTGTGGCATGGCTTCAAGTTTGGCCATTGGTCTGGCATCACAGATATGTCAGTGGCACCGCTACAAGCCTGAGTTACATTTTCTAAACCTCTAACCATCAAATTCCTGTCCTGACACTATGACCCTTCCTAACTGGCAGCAACCACAAACCCCATTCCAGCCTGTAGTCCACTGGCAGGATATGGAGAAGACCATTCAAGTTCGAGCTGGTCTCAAGCGCACTGCTTCCACCCTTGAAGATGATGAAACCACCTTGGATGAAGCCACTGCTGTTCGACCTGGTCACTCACCTCCCCAGCCTCGTCCCTTCGATCCTGAGGTAGAATCATCAGATTCTGAGGATGGCTCAGATGATGATGTCAGGTTGGTGGACCATCTTCAAGAATGAACCCTGATTGATGACAACCCTTGCTGGTTGAATAAATCCTGAAAATCCCATGATTTAAGTGGACACATCTTGTGGAGTGATTTCACCATTGGTGGTTGAACTGACATTGACCTTACTTCATCATTCTTCCGTGATGTACTTGATGACAATCCCAAGTCTAGCATTCCAGTAGCAGCGGCCAACACGAAAACCAAGGAATCAAATGTCAGTGAGGCTGCAAAAGCCATCCCAAATGTTTCCAATTGGGAGAACTGGTAGCTCAACTCCAATTTTACCTTAGAGCTAGTTCGGTAGCAATCAAAATCCACTTGAAATCGAAATTCTGTGCTTGATGTTGTTTGCAAAGTGGCAGAGCGGCTCGGCAGGCCTTCCAGATACAGTCAGAGACTGAATTACAAAGTATACCCCCATCGATGATCGATATGACCAGCTCTGACTACTTGCACAAGGCAGACGTTCGGCGCCAACAAATTTTCCATCATCTACTCTTTCTTTGTACTCAACTCCAGCTCCTTTCTCATACAATGGCCCAAGCTGAGAATTCTCCAGCGCAAGCCAGGTGGACCCCACAAGAAGTTTCAGCGCTCGTCGATTACCTCCATGCCCATCGCTTTGAGCGCGGTGATGGGGCCAACTTCAAGGACTCTACAATTTCTGGGGCCGTCGAGCATCTCAAGCAATTCCATTCGGGTGGGAAGCCAAAAGATTCTAAGAGTGTCAAATACAAGTGGGGGGCGGTACGCTTCTGTCCAGAGCCCCAAGTACCTTTCACTGATCGTACAATACAGCTCAGGAATACCCTCAACCTCATTGATAAATGGCTCACTAGTTCATCTGGTGTCCCAGCATGGGACGCAGATAAGGGTGCAAATATCGATGATGACAACACGGAGATGGGAAAACGATTTGATGCGTTCTGTGCAAGGAAGGTATGGATTTTGCTATTGATGTACCATCGGTATACTAACATTCCATGACTAGAATCACGGTGCCATGAAAGAATTTCGCAAGAAAGGATGGGATCTTCTGGCGAAGATGGAGGACATTGTGCCCCCCAATTCTATGGCATCTGGTAGTCGCACCCATCGCGGTACACGTTGCATGCAGGCCAACGACACCCATGAAGAAACATCCAGCTCCGGAACGCCGTTCTCTAGTTCAGCGGCCACATATGATGCCAACCAACAAGATGTCATTTCAAGCACCACTGACGCTGTTGCCACGGCAATACAGTCCCTCCGAGATGCAACAACACCTATGCTGCAGCCAGCGAACTCGGAGTTGCTGTCCATCCCACAAGCTGCCTCTCCCATCGTATCAGAATCATCGCAATCATCACGCAAGAATAAGCGTCCCATCTCTTCCTTAGGATTGCCGGATGATGTGGGCACTGCCCAGCCCTCGCTACTCTTCTTGGCCACTCAGCCACCCACCTCATCCATATCTACCATGTCCTCAGTCCATAGTGGAGATCGACGATCTGCGAAACGCAGCCGAACCTTGGGACAGAGCGCCAATCCTTCAACGTCTGTTGCGTTACTCGCTGTGGATGCTTCCATCCGCTACCTCAGCGATTCTATCCGAGGAACAATCCTTGATCCAAGTGTTGCTGTTCGTAATGCCACTACTCTTTTATATTCTGATCCTGGCATTCCTGACGAGTACCGTTCGTTTTTCTCTCACTATTTTCCCAGCAACTCTATGCACGCTGTGTCGTTTACCAGTTTGCCAGACCAGGCGCGAATCGTATATTTGCAGGATTTATACACTCAATTACATCCATCCGAGCCGGGCGGTAGTGCTAGTACCTCTACATC
>JBBPMA010000620.1:0-15599 GCA_038090075.1 Xanthoconium purpureum | reverse complement strand
AAAGAAGGAAGGACATACGAGGTTGGATGCATTCCCAGACGTCTACGCCCCGACCCTTGGC
This sequence comes from Xanthoconium purpureum, assembly GCA_038090075.1. Lineage (NCBI taxonomy): Eukaryota > Fungi > Basidiomycota > Agaricomycetes > Boletales > Boletaceae > Xanthoconium > Xanthoconium purpureum. The sequence goes on along the minus strand of JBBPMA010000620.1, from coordinate 15,538 downwards.
GTCCCAAGTGCTACAGTGAGAATACAGGGGCCAGTGTACATTTGGTTCCCATATTCTCGTCGCGTTTTTTATGACAGTAGCAGGCATTGTCGTCGTGCTCATGAGGGAAAGAAGGAAGTGGATGAACGGATGCAAAACGGGGGGGAAGGAATGGGGAGGAGAGGGAACGGAATGAATTTATACGGGCAAAGAAGAAAGGGAACCATGGCAGTGACATCAGCTACTCGGCCGTTACGTGACGACACAGCCCCCACGCTCTAAATTTGCAAGCAAACCGATCAGCGAATTATCGATCCACCGCGCACCCCATGCGCCACAGAAGACCGTACGGGCACCGCGGACCTGAAACCGAACCGACCCGCCCGCTCGTTTCCAAAGAAACGACTCATGTGAACCTGCTTATTTCAAGCCCTATATACATTACATAGTGTCTACCAGATTTCCCTGTTCATATGTATGTACTCGTACCGTAACGAGAACCCTCAACACAAACTCAAGGTTTACTTTCCGAATCAGCGGAGATACTTCCGCCATGCTGTAGACCCATGTGCGGCGTCACCGGATTTTCCTGACCCACAAAGGGAGGTGGCCCCCCGGATCAAACGAACCGGTACCGCAACCATCCACCCACATTACTGTACACTCTGGCAGGGTTCCTTCGGAGAACGTTATCTGTCACCGTCAGTGAACAAACACTGACGAGAACAATGACATCCCCTTTGTGAACTTCCTTGACAGTCAGTCAACCGTCCGTTGTTACGGCAGCCCGTCGCTCGACAGGCTCGTTGGAGGGTCGCGGCCGCACAGGATATTGCCACAACCGGCAGCGGCGCAACTTTCCATCCAGCACGCCGGTCCGCTCATGCCTTGCAAATGGTAGGTTCTCCTCGATGGTCAGACATGCGAATACACGAGGCGGCCGATGGAATGCCGTTAGTTCACAAACATGGTAGGTCCCTACACTTCGGCAAGTCAACGAACGCCCGTCAATTAGACCACTTTCTCACAACCACCGGGAACCGAACGAGACACTGTCAGGGCAACTTGCTCTTGCTTGCAAGCAGCTGTCAAGGATCGCCAGCGTCAAAAAGGATGTTCCACTGGCTTTGGTTTGGTTGGTTTGCAATGCCGTCATGGAAACCTACCTGGCACGACTCCTGTCTCAGTAGTGTGAATGCGGCCCGATCTACCAATACCACGCAAACCGTTGTCAACTGATTTGAAAAAAAGGCGAGTTCACAAGCAACGAACCGTGCAGTGTGATCGGTCGCAACTTGGCCTGAGTTACCGGATGAGTCATCTTACCAACACAATTTGTCCACCCGGCGAAGCTAATTCAATGCGACCGGGTCCCTTGGAAGCATACACGGGCGGCAAAAGAATGCACCCCAGTTCCTGAGCAGCGCATCGACAAACATGGCGTAGTTGGAGTACAAACGTTCTTGTTTCCTCGGGTCATGCTTGTGTGGCCCATCAGACGCATGGGTAACTGCGCCAAGATAAGCAACACACTGGGGAATCTATCCAGGCCTCTCTTACCCCAGATGTGAAGCTCAGTCCCACAAGGGGAGGTAATTCCGGGAAGAATTTCATCTCGTATGGGTAACGTGGCTGGGTTGGAAGGACGAGCGAACCGAACGATTGTGATGGAACCAATAGCTTTCTTTTGGCGTTCTTGACACGGCACTACCCTGATCCATGGAGGGAACCGAGCAATCCGAGTAGGTTCTGGGATGATCTGTCTCGAAAAATGTTCTCACCTTGCCTAGGTAGGTTTCATGCTCATGGGCAACGGGGAGCGATCCGAGAACATGAGGTGGAGATAACGAATTGGATTTTCGGACAAGGACCGATCAAAAGGACGATGTGTGCCTATTTTCAGCATGCTGGAGGAAGTCGTTTGCCTAGCATTGACATGGGATTGGTCTCTCGTCAACGAGTGAGGAAGTCTGGTCCCCTCATTCAAATGTCAAACCTAATTTCGTTTTTCTCATCCTACTCCTGAAGATGCCGGGTCATTACTGCGGCCGGTAAATATTTGGCAGCATGTTGTGCCAGCGCGCGAGAAGAAGGATGTGTAAGACTATACGTTTTTGATGTGTGAGCACGCCGCAAGCAAGATCAGAGTCCACGGACACACACCCATCAAGTCGTATCAGCGCTCGCTTCCACAAAGGAATATGGGGTTCTGTTTGGCAGCGGCAAGCCAGTGCGTACCCACGTCTGGCGGACCAGTAGGATGATCAGCTCGCTGAGCGGGATCTGAAAGCCTGAGTTGCATCAGCCTCACATCACGGAGGAAACCGAGAATGGTACGAAAGCGAAAAGTCGTTACCTGCATGTTGGCGTATCTCAACAGTGAACACTGCCAACGTTCGAGACGTGTTTTGACACCATTGCCGTGAGAAGGACCCTCGTATTATAGCTGGCTTAGCTTCTCTAGCCTCGCCGCTTTCGAACGCGTTGCCGTACAGGTTTTCATTCCGGCTTTTTCAGCGTGTGCGCAAGTTCGCGTTCCCAGGTTCAATACGAATTTTTTTGGGGTGCGCTGTCTGTCATCATTTTGGAATCGGTTCGCGTCCTGACCCGGTCACCCGTTGTCGCGTCCAAAGTTACGAACGTATCACCATCAAGCCGAGGACTCGGAGAATGCACCGGCAAGCGGTTCGTGTCCTGTCGCCTTCAACCTGCTCGAAATGGCTGATGCCAATGGCTGGTTTTGAACAGCTTGTTCGTATAGGTGGCTTGGTCCTTGCGGGCGGCGCCGGCTTTCTGTATGTCAAGAAGGTATTGACCGACCGACGACGACAACGCCACGAGGAAGAGGACCGGTTACGGGAACAACCTGACCACCGTCAGCCTGGTGCGCACTGTGCGTTCTCTCCGGAACTCGCTTTCTTACTTGCCCTTTCCCCTCCTGGCGCAGTTTCATCTTCATCTCCTCCAGCGCGGACAGACCGGCGACACTCATGAAATCAAGATTCGACCTACATATCCGTCACTCTCCACAAGTCAGTGTCCATGATCCATTCTATCGCCCCTCGGACCATTCATGTCTGGAATCGTCCATGTATTCATTCACTCTTCATCAATGCATACAATCCATTCCGACGTGGACGGGTCGTCATGGACATGTGGGGTCGGTTTCTCTCACTCGCACGTTCTAGTACCTCCTCTGCGTCCTCGCCTCGCTTATCCTCGAACGTGAACCCTCTGCCTCCCTCTTTTGTCCAACTCAGACACCGCTATCCTGCCCCACATCACCTCGCTTCGCTGCGACGGGGGATTACTGTTTGACTTTCCTCCCACAACGATTGGGCGAGGGCACCCTCATCGCCTAGGCTCCCCGCGGTGTGCGGAAACTTCCATATCACATTCCATCCGCGTTTTATCACATGTCCGCATCCCTCGTTGCAAACCATGAACACAGCAAAGCGTCCAGTATCACCAATCGGCGTTAGCCACTCGTGCGGCACATCGTGGCTCAGACACCACCTCCCATGTACCCCTTCCGAGTCCCGCGGCGTTCCATCTCCCCCATCATTGTGATCAACCATTAGCATCACCGTCCACGTTTCGCATATGTTGATACTGGCACGGTTATGGTAGGTTATGGTTGATGAAAGGCACGAGGCCCACATGCCAAGCGCCAAGTCTGACTCCGGTCGTGAACTGGCAAGGGTGTGTGCCTGATCGCGATGGTGACCCCATCGACGGGGTTGTTGCCTCCTTTCCTTTCCTTTTTTGTTTTCTCTTGTCCCCATCGCCGTTGCGGTTGTTGATTGTGGTTGTGCGGTCGTCAATGAAGGAACGCCGACGTCTCCGCTAGGGGTGGCCACATGGTTTGCGTATGATTGGGCTGTTGGTCGTCACACAACCCCGTGTTGTGACACGTTCATCCCTCTGTTTGGATCTGGTTCGGGCGAGCGTTCCGAGTCTGAAGAGCAAAGACGACTACTCATCGGGGCGCAAGCGTCCACAAGCGTTCATGGATTGTCACTACACAAAGACGTTCCTTGATCGAAGCGATCTCGGCTGATGCGCCCACTACTTGCGGACGTGACTGGAGATCCATTTCGACTCGCGACGATCGATGGAGGATCATCGCCAGCTAAGATCCAGGCGCCATTATAGCCACGCGACGTTGAGAGGGCGTCAGTGCCACAGTCACGGCCCGGTTCGCGAGCGCACAAAGGCGTGCGGAACGCAAAGTGTCCACAAAGACAAAGGAAACATGGTCATTGGCTAACGGTCCGCGACGCGTCGCGCGACTACTATTACTCAAGGTGCCACTCGCGGATGGGATCGTATAAAGAGTTTACTCGGACATTGACGACCTTTGCCTCGTCACCGTACCCCCGCTTTTCTTTCTTGCTACGCTTCGTTGTTACTCACGCGACTATTCGCGATCGACGAGTACGCTATCCTTCAACGCGCTTCACGAACGTATCTCTAACACTTCAACTAACGAAACTATGCGATTGACTACCGCGATCACCACCCTCACTCACCACCAACCCGCCGAAGCGTCTGAACACGGCCGTCCCCACAACCACGTATCCGCGCCCGCGCCCACTTGCGTCAACGTGCGTTCCAGCGCGGCCGACCTCACCAAACCCTCCAATGTACATACCCACTTCCACCCCACTTCGTCCCATTCTGACTCTGCACCTCCCCAGTACGTGCCACCTAGGGACTTCCACCTCGACACGTTCTTCAACCCCGTGTGGATGTCCGACCCACACGTATTTTCGTTCGCAGAAGACGGGACGGTCGTGCCCCCGTCAACGTACCAGGCGGAACCGTACCCGGGGTATCGCGCGAGCGGTCCGTCTTCGAGACGCAATGTCCACGGCTCTAGTGCTAGATTCGGTTCTGCTGTCCGTGCTCGTGCTGATGCTCGTGCAACTTCTTCCTCGTCTGGGCCCTCCCGCTTACCTCCTCCCACGCGCCCGACGCAGACCTCGTCCTCAACCTCAACCTCAGCTCCAACTCCAACCACGTCCCCGCCCTCGTCCGTCTCGTTCGTGATTCGTCGCCCCACTACTGTCGCCGAGTCCACACTGCCCTGGAAGAACGTCGCCATCAGCGAACAAGACGACGCCGAGTTTGTAGCAATGCAGGAAGAGGCGGAGATCAAGGCAGAGGCAGAGGCCAAGAGCAAGCGCGTGGGGTTTGCGCGCCCGTGGCCTCCCGAACGCTGGGCTGCGCCGTGCAAGGAGTGTGAGGTGTTGGCAACGGCGGAGCCGCAACGGAAGGAGGTGGTTGGGGTGGAGAGACCGAGCGAAGGGACGGTGGCGGAGAAACTCAAAGGGACGGGGGTGGGCGCCGTCGTTGAAATAGACGCGCGCGAGAGTCCGGTACCGGCGTTGTCATATGGGAGCTCGGGCGAGTCTGAGTCTGAGTCGGAGATTTTCACCGTCGTGCCAGGGAGAAGAGCAGTGGGCCACGGGAAGGAGGACTTGACGGAGAAGAGTGTTGGGTCCAGGGGGGTGGAGCGAAAGCCGCCGCCGCCGCCATCCGTGTCTCGAGAGCTCGCCAAGGCCGACAACGACTCGGTGAGTTGGTCTTGCTTGTTCAACGCTCTGATCCTCCTTGACTCAGTTGCTTGCGTCGTGGACAGTATTTGAACCCGTACAAACCCGAGGCATGGGTCGAAGACGAGCTCACATTCGAGCTGAGGAACGTTCTGAGGATTCCCTGATGCTTTAGCAGGGATGTATGGCCTGAATTAAGACAGGGACTCGGATTGTATGTAAGATTTATGTTGCATTTTTGTGGCCCTAGCTATGGGTTCTGCCTGTTACTGTCGACTGTTATCCTCACATCAGTGTACTAGTATATTTGCGTGTTCACAAACATCCATTACATAGGACCTGGGGGGATGCCCTCTCAAGTGCCCCCGAGAGGATGACCACCGAGCAAATGATGACAGCCAGGAAAATGATACAGTGTTGTACATGCAATGTAAACGTGCAGATATCCTAACCATGTCTCAAATGTAAGTAGTATGAGTTGATTATCGTTGGGTGGCCTCCCGCAGGTGCTTGGCAACCAAGGCACAGAGGTTGATATACTCCCATGGGGGGTGATAGCCTGAGTGTCCCAGCCAACAGTTTGCGCAATTTGCACTAATGCACCTCAGTGACAGGAGATGTCTACAGAAAAAGTCTACCACCACACCCATGTCATGGATGGGCAAGTCCAGGAGCCAAATAGATGTGATCATAGTATTACACACATCACACGACTTTTTTGGAACTTGCCTGGCGTCAACAGACAATGTAAGCTGAGGTAGTCGCTGGCACAGCACAAGGAGAGATAACAATCCTCTCAGAGTGATGGGTCTGTCGTGACATCCATGGTTGTAGCTTAACTGCAGGACCTCGAGCAGAGGCCAGTTGCAAACCAAGACTGCTAACTCTTCATCATGGAGGAAGATCTGGTTGAATGTCAAGAGCACCATTTTACGAAGGTATTTGAAGGACGTGAGAGGGCGGAGCGCGTCATAGGTTTTGTGATAGATAACATTGTTGTAGGAAATGGTGGTTCATTCATGGAAAGGGATGGGCAAGAGGTCGAGTACGAGCCAAATTGACCGGAGAAATACGTTGAGGGGAAGCCAAGGCGGTGGAGAAACAAAGAAAGCTCTTTGCTTCATCTACAACACAGAGACAGAGAGTGAGCGTATGGAATGTCTGATCCTCCGATCGCAAGAGGCTGGAGACAAAATGGAGATCCCACAGGCAATCTCAGCTCCTTGACACTACGAAATGGGACATCCGTAGATGTAATATTAATGTTGTCGAGATTTGATTCCTTCGGAAGGGGCCCCAAGGAGACAGATTTGAGCAGCGGAGATAGCATGAGGTGTCTCAGAGCCGCGACATCGACGGGAGTGGAAAGCCAGAGTAACTCAAGATGTTCGTGAGTGCAGATGGCTCGCGAGAGTTGATGTACGTCCAACCTGGACGGCTTTTGAGGGAGGGCTCGTTCTATAAAGACAAACTTGACAGACTTCAATCCCGTCCAAAGACTCGGAAGAGGGTAGTTTTGAAGGAACAAATGGATTCTGGGATCTGTGAGATAGAACGCGATTGACAAAGAAATAATGTCGGGGGCCAGTAGTAGCCGATGCCCAGTAACTGAAAAATTCAAGTTTTGGTGGACGGGCGAAGCGGTCCAGCTCAACACCCTCAAGTTGGGGAGGAGGAAAGGTCACGGAGAGCAACTTGAAGCGGAATTAAGGAAATATGTGCTCAAGTCGGCTGATGAGAATTGCCAGTGGAGGGTGCCGGTGAGATCCTGGACACGGTAAGAGTAAGATACACTGAAATAAGACTGGTGTCAGCAGCGGGTTGGGTGTTGCAGGAGCTGAGGAGTCGCTGAGCCTCATGATGGTGGTTCAAGAGAAAGATAAATGTAACAAGTGTCTGGGCTGCCAACCCTCATGCAAATGTCCGACGAACTCGCATAATCAGCTCAGAAGAAATTTGATCCACTAGTGTATAGACAGCCTGACTTCAAGGAGTGCTCGCAGCAATCAACTCTTCCAGCTTCTCAGAGTCCATACCCGGCGTTCGAGGCACGATCCTGCACTCGAATGGAAGCGGCCGTCTGGGAACAAATCAACACATGTCAAATCGCGAACAGAAAGATCCGACCACTCACACGCTAATACCGCTCGAAAATTTCGGCTCGATAGACACCTCGACTCCGTTCTCATCCAAGGGTTTCAGGATCTTGAAGATGGCCAACACTTTGGCCATCACCGCCCATACGGACGTGTCAGCAAAGTGTCTCCCAACACAGATCCGTCGACCAAATCCAAATGCGATATGTTCCATGTCGTTGGTTTTAAGCGAACCGTCGTCATCCAGGAATCGCTCTGGTATGAATGACTCTGAGTTGGGATACCTAAATTCGTCGTGTGCCATGGACCTGCCAAAGCGAATCATCAAGGAATCCGTTATGAGCGAACTAGGTCCTAGGCGCACTGACCACAGGTTCGCTATCAAGAAAGCACCTGCAAGCGGGCATTAATAACGCTCAGCCACTAAGGAGAATACACATCACTTGCCCTTTGGAATGTGAAATCCGCAATACACGTCGTCCTCCACTGCCGCATGGGGAACCGCTGCGCGATTCAGGGATTCAGTGAAGAGAGCTAAGGTTCGAGGTCACTCACACAGAGGGACAATGGGGCAATATCTGAGTGTTTCCCGAAAAATAGCATCTACGAACGGCAAGGACGGACGATCATCCATTGTCGGCAACCTGTTCTTGCCTACTATGGCATCAATTTGAGCCTGGGCCTTTTCTTGTGCCTCCGGGTGTAGCACCATCATCAGAAAGAACGTCATCAAGAGGGAGTGGGACTATTCCGACACGGCGCTGTTAATGCGAAATCCTCGGGAATATAGAATATGCACGTACCGTTTCAGATCCAGCTAGTATTAGAGTAGAGAATGTCAGCGATCCACTTGAAGAATCAAACCAGCGTATGCGATACGCACCCAAAAAAGCGGTCGCGGCTGCTTCCTTGAGTTCTTTCATCCACGCATCATCTGGCACTGTCCCTTTTAACTCCTTATTCCTTATTCCATCCTGTACCATGGATGGCGCAATGCTGCAGTCCCGCTTCATGAAACATTGGATAGATGAATAGAATATCATACGTGAAGCTTACCACTCGTCCTAAAGAGTACTCGAATGCCGTCTCGACATATCGACTTGTAAGCTCTTTCGCATGTGCCATCTCCGTTTTGAATGACATGCCCGGAAACCATTCGGGAAGCTTCAGCACTGGGAGAGAACTGGTGTTTTTCTGAATAATAAGAGAGGCGTCCGATTTACTTACGTATAGGGAAAGTGGCAACAATGATCGCGACTTCGGGACGGAGAACGGCTACAACAGTGTCGAGCACCTTGGCCGCAATCTTGATGAGTTCATCGTCATGAGATTGGGGGTCGTAATCATATGCGCCGTTTAGAACAACCGAGGAAGTGTATCTGGACGTCATGTCAGATCATGGTACCACTGGACTCGACCTCGGGTACGCACTCGAAAACATGTTGATCGAGTTGGTTTGGGGTACTGGACAGCCGTCGGAGGAATCGGCATGCTCTGCGGTGTTGAAAGGGTATGAATCTGTATACTGCATCCGCCCGAAAGGTCTGGTGGAAAAACCGTCTGTGAAGCCGCCATCTGTCACCGTAAGACAGAAGTACAGAGTTGAAATCTAGTCCACACCTAACATAATAAGCTCACCCGTCAGACGTGACACGAAGCACTTACAAGTCGCTGGTAATAAAGTATGGACGGTCTGAATTGTTTGAGGAGTGTTTGTCGAATAAATCCTTTGCGACCTTCTCCGAGTTGACGATGATGACATCCTTGCCCAATATTCGAGAATGAACTATGTCACCTGCAAGAACAATACATGAGTGAAAGGTACTATTTCGGTGGGCAACGATCCTTACCGTATGTTTTCGCCCACTCGCGGTAGGTCAACCATGGCGCATTCATGTCGATTCCAGTAACATTTCCAATCCACGGTATACCAGGAGGACCGGGGGGTAATGGAAGAGTACGTTTTGTACTCCCGAGAAGCCGTTTGCCGATGTAGAACAGCGTTATAAACCCGAAGACAACAGCGCTCGCAATGGTTGAAGTAGTCATGGACGACATTGAAACCTTGGAGCTTCATAGGGAGCGGAATTCGCCGTTTTATAAGGAGTCTTATAGCCTACTTCATTTTGAGAAATCTTTGCTCGGTTGGCAGTCGAGTGATATGACGAACCTGTATGTCTGAATTCAACCATGTCTTGGGTAGACGGGGGCAATGTCTCAAACGTGGCGTAAGTGTAACGACCAGGTTCCTTGATGGGGTAAACTACTTCTGTCTCAGTGCCAAACTTGGAGACTTCAGAAATGGAACCGCCAACTTCTCAGGGTCGTTCTGAGACAAATGCATGCTGCAGGATGAGACCCGAGCCTTGGCTCCCGAACTTGGCATAGTTGAGGTCTACGGTGAACATGTACTTGAGTTCTGGGGTGCCAAAGGCTCGGGGCCGCAGATAGGACCATGTGTGGGACGAAGTTGTTGTAGGAGATGGAGACGTTTAGAGAAGAACTCTGGTCAGAATGGACGGGAACTTCCGGGCTGTTTGAGAACTCAAGCTGTGTCGAAGACCAACGAAGTTCAAACAATGGCAAGATAAATATTCAAAGGGCCTCTGCGTAATCGCAAAGTTGCATGGCGAGCCGTTCGATGCATGAGTCACGATGGTCTACCAATTAACGCTAGACGGATCGGCAGTATGTATTGTGTAGGATGCGGTTGTGCACTTTCCGCGCTTGCCAGTGGGATGGGGGTTTTGAAGTTTCAACAGGCCCGGTGACCGGATAAGCATACTTATCCATTGAAACGGTTTTCAAACGTATGCCAGTGTGGCACCGTCTAGACAAGGCACGTCCTCTTCACTCTGAATGGCAACGGCCTGCTGCGTGTGGCCGTTTTTGATCTCGTCAAGTTCGTTTGACATCTTCCTTCGCTCTCTCCGTTTTCCTAACCTTTTTCTTCTATAGCAACGAATCCAGGACGCCCCAGTTCGAGAACGGGAAGGATATTGCAGTCATTGCCCTCTCTCCCGATGCACGTTTGTTGCCGTCCATCGACGACGATGGCCGTGTGGCGCTTGTCCACCTTCGACGCGGCGTCGTGCTCACCACATTCATTTCAAGAAACCCGTGAAAGACGTGCGACTCTCGCCGGATGGAAAAGTGAGTTGGGTGTGCTGCCTCACTACCTTACCATGAATAGTTATATCACTGTGACGCGCGACTCGCACGTACAAGCTTGGCGTATCCCCAATCGTCTAGTGCGCAGGTTCTGTATTGCATGAGACGTATACGGGACACCACGACGAGGCCCTCAACACTCGTTGGGCTCCGGATTACAGGAGAGAGATACAACGGTACAGAACCTTGCATTGGTTTGAGAGAAACAAATCATATACATGTCTCAGGATGAAAATTTGATTGATGAAAAGTCTAAGCCGAAACAGAGACCGTCAGGCAGTGCTAGCAGCAATCAACTGCTCCAGTTTCTCAGCATCCATCTCCGGAAATCTGGGTACAATCCTGTACTTGAACGGAAGAGGATGGCTGTGTAGTGAATCAACATCACGTCCAGGATCGAGAAGTGGTGGTCCGTCGTGCCCCACTCACATTACAAGTCCGGTCGAAAATTTCGGTTCCACAGGGATCTCTACCCCGATCTCGTCCAGGGGTTTCGATATCTTGAATACAGCCAATACCTTGGCCATGACTGACCATATGGACGTGTCCGCAAAGTGTCTCCTGACACAAATACGTCGACCGAATCCGAACGCAATGTGTTGAGTATCATTGGGCTTCAGTGATCCGTCGCCGTTGAGGAATCGTTAGGGCATGAACACGTGTGGGTTGGGGTACCTGGATTCGTCATGTGCGATTGACCTAGCAAAGCGGGTCTTTGAGAGTATCCCAAAAGAGTTCAAAGATACGAACCAAAGGTTCACTAAGATAATAGCGCCTGAAAATACGCAAAAATAGATTGTCAGTCATTCATAACAAATACCTACCACTCACCCTTTGGGATGTGGAACCCATCATACACGTCGTCATGGACAACAGCATGGGGAACTGCTGCAGGGCCCGAGGGGATCAACAACAGTAACTAATCAAGGGACAGAACCCGCTCACACAAAGGAGTGATAGGGTTGTACCTGAGTATCTCCCAAAAAATGGCATCTATGAAAGGCAACAAAGGCCGATCATCGATGGTTGGCAACCTGTCCTTGCCCACTACTGCGTCGATTTGTGCTCGTGCCTTTTCCTGCACTGCTGGATTCAACAGCATCATTAGAAAGAACGCCATCAGGACAGAGTTGGACTTTTCTGTGGGTTAGCGATTATCGTCAGCATGCAGTATGTTGTGTTACATACTGTCTCTGATGCAGCTAAGAATAGGTATAAGGAAACGGTCCTTTAAGTAATGAAGCTAAGCACCGCACCCAGAAACACGGAGGCGGATGCCCATTTGAGTTCCTCCATCCATGATTCTTTGCTTGAAATGCCTTTTGAATCCATGTATTGCAATGCATCGTGTGTCATTGATGGTGCGATGTTACCACTCGCCTATTATAATTAATCAAGGCGTATGCAAGGTGAGTAACCGAAATAACCTTACTTCTTTTTGAAGTGAGTACTGAAATGGCTGTTCCGCATACCGTTCTGAAGACACTCGTGCCACTGCCATTCTCTTCTTGACTGACATGCCAGGAAACCACGATGGGAGATAGAGCACTTAAAAGTCGATCATATTGCAAATGAAAATGGGACGGGAAATATAAATAGGCTCACACCACGGAAAGGTGTCAATGATAGCGGCAATGTCGGGTCGCACAACAGCCAGTATGATAGTCAACGACTTTGCCACCATGTCGACAAGATCGTCCTTGCGAGAGGCTGGATCATAATTATACGTGCTGTTCAGAATGACTGCCGTTGTGTATCTTGATCAAGAGATAGGTGAAGCTAATCATCATATTCATTTCGTACACTCACTCAAACACATGATCATCGAGTTTTTCAGGCATTTCAAGCAACCATCGGAGGAGATTACATGCCATACGATGTTGATAAGGCAGAAATCTGTGTACTGCCTCCATCCGAAATGTCTGATGGAAGAACCGCCGGTGCAGTCTCCACCGATCACCATACGGTAAGAGAACGGTATTAAACTGTGTTCCACACCTTGAATAGTGGGCTGAGATAAGTAGCATTAAAGGAAAAAGTAAGCCTCACAAATCATTGGTAATGAAGTATGGGCGGTCTGAATAATTCCTAGACCGGTCCTCGAGAAGGTCCTTTGCGATCTTTTCCGAATGAATGACAATGATGTCTTTCCCAAACAATCTGGAGTAAACTAAATTGTAAGTTACCGTATGTTTTTGCCCATTCGGCATATGTTAACCATGGGGCATATGTGTCAATTCCAATGACATTCCCAACCCATGGAACACCAGGAGGACCGGGCGGTAATGGGTGAGGAGTCCGGCTCCCGAGACTCCGTCGCCCCATATAAAGAGCCATGAAGCATCCAAGTGCCAAGGCACCCATAGTTGCCCACTCAAGCATTGTGGACAGGGGGAGGATAACAGCGCTAGACCTGCAGATAAGGACCACCCTGCTTTCCGCTCATTTATAAGTTAATGCGTGCCACCCTCTCAGGGTCAGCAACTTGAAGGCCGTTTGTTCGAGGCTCGTACACACCATCCCAACTCGAGCACGGAGTCCGTGGCCCCATAATCAAAGCACAGGTTCACAAAAAGGAATTGGTCACGATGGACAGAGCCGTGGAACCAAATTGCAACACCACATACTCGGGCACCTAAGATCTTGAATAAACTGTGTACATTTTGGACATCAGTTGCGAGGACCTCGACGTCCACAACTTGCAAGGCAGGAGGGAGAGTGGCAAATTACTCACCACAGTCTGTTGATCAGCATTTCCTGTATTGATAACGGCGAACTTTGCACCTTCTTGGACTCAGGTCGTCTTTTGGACTCTTTCCTGACCATCTTAAAGTGAGGACATCGGAACTTGCCGGGAGGGGGTCACTAAGTACATCTGCTGTTGTCAGCGGAAAAGTTTCAACATGGTTGGTGCAACCCTTGAGTCGCAGGACAGCTAGCCCAAGGAAGGCTTTACTGTTGCTTTCCAGTCCATCTGCGTATTTTGTGAAGTCATGGGTTGCATCTGGGCATCTTCGAGACAAAACAACATATCGAGATCCTATTTGCCAGGTCAAGTACAGAACAAGGACTCTGATTCTGATTTTGATTCTGATTCTGCCAGCAACGCCTCGGGTTGTAGAATTGGTCACCTGTAGTTTGGGTTCGTGAATGGGATGATGCACATACCGTTCCCCGCTCTCAGTTTCACTCCTTGCCTAAACTGTAGAAAGTCTGAGATGACTCAGAGCAACCCCATCTCCGTGTAGGTATTGCTGTGTAGATAACTGACAACAAAATCGAGCCGAAACAGAAAATTTCAAGCAGCACTAGCAGCAATCAGCTTCTCCAATCTTGATGCATTCATCTCTGGGAACCTGGGAACGATCCTGTATTTAACGGAAGAGGGTGTCTGTGCGAGGAATGAGCATCACGTCGGGGATCGAGAGGTGGCCGTCTGACATGCATCATTCACACCAAAACTCCAGTTGAAATTAAAAATTTCGGTTTCACAGGGAGCTCCGCCCCGTTCTCGTCCAAGGGTCCCAGTATCTTGGACACAGCCAATACCTTGACCATGACCAACCATACAGACGTGTCTGCAAAGTGTCTCCCAACACAAATGCGTCTACTGATTCCAAACGCAATGTGCTCAGTGTCCGAGTCGTTGGGTTTCAGCGATCCATCGTCCGTTCGGGTATGAACACGTGTGGGTTGGGGTACCTAGATTCGTCGCGTGCGACTGATCTAGCAAAACAGCAGGCATGCGCGAGTCCTGCCAGATGGTACCAAGGTCGCGTGGACGCCTCTACCTAGATAATAGTGTCATCAATGATAGTATGCACGTGTCTGATTGAACCACGTCCCACATCGTTGCAGGCCCGCCTTTTTATCATCCCATCATAGTCCACCACCTGCTGAAGCTCCAGGCCGGTCACGACCAACGCGACAGGAACCCTTTCCCCGATAGACAGCGACGCGAAAGAGGTTGATCAAGGGCCTCTTCTGGTACTCTGGTGTCAGGATCACGACTCGTTCATGTTCATCACGTGGAGCTATGGACTTTTCTATCACTTGCTTTAGCCCGCAAAGCCCTACTATCATTTGGCCAGTGTTGCAAAATGTGGACACCATCTGCAATTACATGGATACTCATCATCTATATAAAATTAAAAAATACATAGGATGGTAGATAAACATGTCAAAAGCAAGATGCAACAAAAAAGAATACTAGAAACAGTATGTTGAAGCTGCCAGAGTGATGCCGGTGCAGAAGGTGAAATCGACAGGGAGTTGCAATTTTTCCCATCCGCATGTGAGTGGAGTGTCACACCCTGTCACAGTCCTAAATAAATCTCCGACATGCCGAAGCCACTGCCACAGGCATGCGAGTGGAGTGCCCCCACTTCAGGTTACCCACTTTGAGTGTCTCTTAGACACATCTTTTCTGTCCAAAAGATGTGTCTAAGAGACAAGTTCCCTATGTGATGTCACACAATTTTTCAGTATGTATAGGGTATATTCAAGGCACAGTATAGAATGAATTGAGGCAAATGTGATACCTGAGATGGTGTCATTGTGACACACAAAGTTTTCATTGTGAGACACAAATTTTATACTTGACACATTGATCAAGAAGCTTCAGAAGATACTCAATGTGCATAAATTAAAAAATTTTGTGACACACATTTTTTATGACAGTGTTTTACAAAGTTATATAGCAAATAATCTTGTTTAAAAGTGTTATACATAGAT
>JBBPMA010000619.1:0-19898 GCA_038090075.1 Xanthoconium purpureum | reverse complement strand
TGAGGGAGTGACTTGGGGGGAAAAGGTGGTACGGTGAACCTGTTTCGTGTTCATGAGCCTATCGTCTGACTGAGATAACGTATTCGACGAACTGGCAAGTGCATTTAACGATACCCGTTATACCCGCAGATACTACGTTCCGAATTTCCGGAGGGTCGCTAAGTTTTTCTTCGACTGTTGCGTTTTGTAACTAGAGTCACGACCACTCGTTATCACCGACGAATCATTGCAACGATTGTAGGAGCGAGATTGGTAGGGGGTCCGTCGAAACGTGGCATGTGGGTAAAACCAAATAGTGTTGGTCCAAGTCTAGGTCACCATATTTGGTAGTATTTTCACACCATTGAGATCTCCCTTCAGTGGACCCTCATGAGACTTGCGGCTCAAGCGCTCAAGTTTCGACGGTCCAAGTGTGCTAACTTCTCGTGGTATGCCTGTTTCTGCATCGACCGCCTTTGTCTCGTATATCAAACCGGGACTCGGACCTGGAAACTGCTCAAGCTTCATTGAGCCAAGATCACCTCGTCGATCACGAGCGATGTCCATCGCGGTGGAGCACAGTAGCCCGCTGGTGAAAGTGCAGCGCCTCTGTGAACGGCGAACGCCTGTTAAGGAAATGGAAATATTGGGGTGAGCACTGAGTACTGATAGGTCAAATAATGCCTACGCTGCTGGAAATATCTGGGGCCCTGCACCTTACCTCAAGGTCTTCGAAAGAACCGTAGGCGCTTCTTGCAGGCGAGATCAGAAAATAGGTTTTTGATGCATGTATGCGTTAGGTTCACGAGGGCGTGGTGCACCACGTTCATTACGACTTTCTCGCGTACTGGAACTGGTGACAATGATCGTCACTGTGGCTAGTCAGAAAGTGACCTCACAAAAGCTGCATCGCCTAATTGCAGTCCATCAGAGTTTTGTCGAGCATTGTGGTATGCATGGGCTAGTTTGGGATGCACAGGACATGGGAAAGAAATCAGGGTGAGCTTTGTATGGGCATCTTTGAAGTGCAGCGGTGCACAGATCGGGCGGGTTTCCGTTTCGTCAGTCTCATTTTGATTTGTGCAGATCACACACCGTGTTGACGAACTCATCGTGTTCCCGTTAATGAATACACGACGGGGAAAAAAGCTCAGTGGCGACATTCCGGGTGGATCTGGTGCGTGGCCGAACAGCATCACCACTTCTCACCATGAACAAAGGGTACCCGGGCTCCTTCCATACAAGTCGTGAGTTGGTGATAGGCCGGATCGGTTGGTAAGGAGAAGTTGAGACGGAGCGCTTCCTCGGAAGAAGCAGTTTTCTCCTTGAGTACATCAAGCCAGCAAGGGCATGCCAAATTCGAGATATGATTCACAACACGTTTGATCCGCGCCGTCGTATTCCCCACTCTCTAACATAAAGAACGTGGAGAGGAGAGAAGGACACCGCGATACCACCGCTCGGAGCCTGGTTTGGTTACCTAAGTAGAACCGTGACACAACCAGGTGGTGAAACCAAATCGCTGGTGCTGTGGAGTACGGGTATTACCGACCGTCACGTACCGTAGTGAACGGGGACGCTTAACATGCATGGTCGTAAGACGGTCGAGGCGCGGCTCTGCAGCCAACTTTGGAAACACGGTTATCCGAGCTCATGCTCGAAAAATTATCAGCGTTAGTTAGAGATTTGAGGAGCACACCCTGGTACGCTCAGCCCAGTTTTCTTTCCGCGGGTCACCAGGTTGAATGAGCGTAAATTGAACGGTCGATGACTGAGTGGTGGATAGCTAAGTAAGCATACGTCTATCGCTTTGTAGCAAGTAGCAACGAATCTGAGGGTAAGACTTGGAATATGGCGCTGAGTCTAGTAGTACAAATCGCGAGAGGCTAAGAAAAAACATAGTGGCCGAGAAAAATCTGTGAAATTAAGTCATGATCATGCACTGGCATACCGCACTCTTCCTCCACCGTCCAGAGCAGCGCGAGCGTCGATCTCCCGTGCATTAGCAGAGTATGAAATCAGCGCGCCCGAGGTTTGGCAAGCAGGAGATTCTGATTTCGCGGCATGCCGCTCGTAGGCATCGTTCCGAACGAGTTCTTTCCCGCACCCCTGACACTCCCAGACCTCGTCGAGGTGAATTGCGACTATATGCCGTGGAATCGACTCTTTCAGCATCGCCTTACCGCAACCAGACCAACGGCAGTCTGCTTGCGATTTGTCCCCTCCACGCGTCCCTCCATGCCACTTTTGGATATGTACGTTGATGCTCGACTTGTCACCTATGATCCATAGGCCACACGGGGAGTGACCTTCGTCCCAGCGACACTGATGGACAATGAGCTTCTCATCGGGTTCCAACAGAGCTTTGCGAAGTTCATCTTCGTCAACCCATAAGCTGTTATGCTCAATCGCACTAGCAGCACTTCTACGACGAGACGAACTAGCAGGATTCTGATTTGGCGAACGATGTAACATGAGACGGGGACGATGACCTGTTTCAGGGAGTTGGGATGGCGCGAGACGTGGACTTAAGGCAAGTGATGTTGGAGCGAACGATTGATATGGAGGGGAATGATGTGGTATAGACAGTTCTGAGGGTGCGTAGTGAGGATATGGCGCGAGCGAGGCATCCGAATGATCAAAGGATCGGTAAAGAGTGCTGCCCTCTTGATCAACGAGAGGGAAAAGGGGCTGTTGGTCTGATGGAATCGGCCACCAAGTCCCAAGGGAATTGAATGCCATATGACTATCCCATTGGGTGATATCCTGTCCTGGGTTGTAGCCAGAGTAAAATGCCGACATGGTATAATCACCATGCTCCTCGTTCGCAGCTGTAGTCGAGAACGGGGTGTGCAATATTTCTGCAACCGGCTGTACGTCAGATACGTTCCATGATGTGGGGTATATGCTAGGTATAACAGTGAGGGATGAGGGTTTTATTTATTTATTCCACAGATGCGTACTGGGGTAGGGGAGTGGTGGAACTTGGAATTACATCTGGATTTGGACCGTCACTGGACAGACAGTTAGACGGTGAATGCGGTCGAATGGTTCGCATGTCCTACCACGCTTGATTTGTGTACCGGTGGTATCTGTACCCCGGAACTAAGCGCTGTTGGAGGTGTGGTTGATGGTACTCTCTGAATGAGCAATGTCACGAAGGAAGTAGACATGAGACAGGGATTACTCACGTCGTCAGAGTCGGTGACCGCATTTTCAGACGGTGAACATGGTTTCGTGGCACTTGCATTGCGGTCACAATGTGTAACGGTATGCAGCAGAAGGCTCACGTCTAACTTGAATGTTCTCGTAGAAACCCATGTCGTCAGGAGGGTGTGAGGGGCGAGATAGTCGAGATTGAACGTTCATGATTGGTAAAGATTGAGTAGCACAGTAGTAGTGGGTCTGCAAGTGAAGACCTGCCCACCGGAAGTGCGAGAATGCTCCATGGTTTTATACTTACTGTGCACTCGTCGGAACAGATGTGACAGCCATAGCGTGGCAAAAGGGGATCTAGCGAAACAAATCTCAGTCAGCTCGTCCTCGAGGTGCACCGCTCGTTCTCGCCGTTAGATCCAGCTGTCATTTCCATTCCAGGGCCTCGCAGCCTCTCCCCATTCGAGTAAATGGAAATTGGGGAGTGTCAGTCACGTCCACGCGGTGTCGGATGTTTGTCCGTGGGAGGGGGGCAATCTTGCTTCACCCACGCTGGGCCACCCACTTACCGGGGTCTCGCTCCCGCTCCTCCCGCGTCCCTGCAAGCCCGACCCCTGGTCGACGGTCCCTCGCTTCCGCTCCTCGCACGCCTGCTGCCTCTACGAGTCCGACCCGCGAGCGTCAGGCCCATTCCCCTGGCGCGGAAGCCCCATCAACGGCTTTGGAAGGACTGCGGTTGGGGCAACGGTAGCCCCCTTTCGCAGACTCGAAACCGCACCCGCACCGTTCGTCCCCCCCTCTTCTCGTACTGTACAGGCGATGACCTGGCCCGGCCCCGATAGTTGTGCAGGGTGGTACCCCTCTCGCTTCTGTGCCCCCACCTCATCCCAGTTCGTCCTCGAGGTGCATCGCTCGCCCTCGCTATTTCTCTGCACCCACCACACCACACCCAGCTGTCATTTCCATTCCAGGACCTCGCAGCCCTCTCCCTATTCTGGAGCCCTGAGAGCACAAGCCACACCTGCCGTGTGTTCCCTACGAAGCGGTCCCTCTTGCCTTCGCAGCTCACGCAGCTCACCAGTAGGTTGGCTTCCATCCCGGACCGGAGAATGCTCCGCGCTTCCGCCACCCACCCTCCCTAACCATTGTCGTATCATATGTACGCTACGTACGTACATGCGTAGCGACATCCAAAGGGCCCGGGTTGCTCCACAGCGGACCACTGCAACCTTTGCAAGCAAGCCGATTGAGCATCCCCCGTAGTTCAAAGGTGCTGTACTCATTCAGAGGGATGACTGTTCTCACTAGTCTTCCCAAGTTCATTGGCGGTTTCTGGCTATTATTTTTCAGGAGCCTATATTATGAAAGCTGCATTGCATCTTCGGTGGTTCAGCGTTCAACGGCAGCCTTGCAATCGTTCCGTCACTTGGGAAGTGCTTATGTGTTCGGTGCATTCGCACTACCCTCTCATCTCAATTGTTGAGTTCGTTTGGGTGAGTTAATGAATGCAATGTAGAATGATCTGCGAATGATCCAGATACGTCAGTCATCGCCGACCATCGAGTTGTGCTAATTTCTTGAGGTTCTTCCACTCTCAACTTCGACCGCTTTCGCTTTGGGGTACCTTCACCCTCCGCCTTGTTCGATGCCACTTGCAGCGTCTAGACAGACAACACTGCAGACAAAAAAACCACATGCGCCGTTGTTCACTGCCTGCTAACATCTGATTACATGTGCCTGCATAGTAAGTGAAGCCTTACAAGCAAAGTGACAAGGAGTTTAGATTCATGCTGAATGCTTCTGTTCATGGCGAGCGCCTCGCACATTGCGCGCGGATAGCATGTTGCAATACTATACTTATCGAACTGGTTGCAAAATTATGCGAGATCAGTTGACTCGCACCGGATTGGGAAATCGCTGAAGGACCCTTTGTAATACATCCTAGGGTTACTAGCCGTTCTTCAGTTTTCGCTGAATGATAATTGGTTCTATGCAAGGGGTAGGGACGGATTCAAGCCGCCTGATCGACGCATCGCTTTGCCTTGTAGCATCGATTAGAGTCAATATTACATCGGCGTATGTGCTGAATTTCAATCTTTAACTCCAGTCCAACTTGTGGTCGAGGCGCCAGTTTATCAATTTACCGAGACGTATCCTCGGTTTCTCCGCATTTCAATCTTCCTCGACAAAAACCCCTACCAGCAGATAGCATGTTTTGGGACTTCAACGTTTGCAGTCCTTCGGGCGACGGCTTGGGCCGCAAACCAGCCGCATATACCCCTTCCCCCTCAAAAAATTCTCAAGCATCATCGCCGCCCGTGGCAGGTGGTGGGGGGCGCCTGCCACCTGGGCCGCTCAAAAGGTCAGCTGAGCAAAAAATATGTGCTTTTTGATTGGCTAAGAAGCTCCTGCCATCCTGTGGTTTCGTAAAATTTGCGCAACTCAAGATGAAGAAAGTGCACGTGTAAGACATGAAGACTATTGGGATAGGGTCCTGGCAGGCCCGTCCACGCCGGAAAGATCGTGCCGACTTAGGCCACCCGACGTGTTCTGTAAACCGGAAATCGCTTCAGGCCCCAGGGACAGAGTTATGTGGTGTGAATAACGTTACGACATCCCTGCATCGTCGCGTAGCACAATTTCCCGGGTGGTGGTCACTGGCCGCCTTTCGTCCTGCCTTCCGCTCAGTAGCCACCGCGTCCGCCTCGCCCCCAGGACCGATCGGTATACCCGTGGTCGATCGCGCCCAGTTGGTCCCAATCCCACTGGTATCCTGGCCCTGCGCCAGTAACCAGACTCGGCCCTTTGAGGAGGATCCTCAACTTGGTCTCATGTAGGATTCACTGCTGTCTTATTGTTGCTGGTGGGTGCTCTTTTCGAGTTCACCTCACCGATCGACCTCTGTGAATCAAGCTCTCATTGTCGTTGCACGTTCGCCCGTGCGCTGCCCCCGCTGGCACGATCATTGATCGTAATCAAGTTTGATCGATCGATCGACGCGTCCTCGATTTACTTCACTGTGTGTCACTGGCAAGGATCCCAAACAGATCCTGTCATTAGTCTGAGTTTCGATCGGGTCCATAAAGCGCCGCTACTCGTACATGTGCTATCTCGCCGTCGTCGTTGTCGACTTTCGAATTATGCCCTCTGTCACCCGTGATGCTCTCCTTCGCTGAAACAAACAGACTGTCGTGTAGACGAGTCGTCGTGAGCTACAATCAGGTCCAACAGATCGCACAGGCACAGACAATCTTCTGTCATTCATGTCGCACTGGGTGATATCATAATTTTACAAGAGTATGACAAGTGGAGATCATAAGTGTAAACTACGTCGAAGCAGGGGGGGAATAAACGCTATGTTTCTTACTGCACGATAACAAAACCAACTGTAATCGTTATATAGGAGAGGCAACGGAGAAACATGAATGATGGTAATGGAACAACTTCTATCAATCTGCGTAACGAACTTCGTTCCCTTCTTGTTTCAACGCCCGGCGTGCGTCAATCACCCTGCGCTCTGTACCATACACAATCGCAGCACCCACTTCCCTACACGCCCCACTATCCTCCGCATGTTTATCATACACGTCCCTTCGCGGAAACACCTTGGGACAACCCTGGCAATCGAATGCCTCCCCAAGGTGGACGGACACAACGTGACGATTAATCGAGTCCTTGAGCATCACTTTGTTAGTGGTGCAACCGTCCCAGAGGCAATTGGTCCTGCTGTCATCCGCGTGCGCCTGTCTGTGCCATCTGCGGATGTGAGCGCCGACGTGGGATTTGGAGCCAATGATCCACACCCCGCAGGGGTTGCTGTACTTAGCCCAATTACATTCGTGGACGCTGATCATGCCATTGCCCTGTCCAGCGCCGGTGTAGAGATCATCCTTATCGATCCACATCCCTTCAATCTTGATGGCACATGCACGTTGGTAACGTCGGCGGCCTGAGGCTTTCTTCTCTGGGGGGCAATAGATTACAATTGGAAGCGACCGCTTGTCACGAACGAAATCTCTGACGGACTTGGAGCGTGATGGCAAAGGTGGCATGGCGTTTCTTGTAGCGAATGCGGGGTGGTGGGATTGAGGTGCAAAGGACTGGTATCCAAGAGAGATATGAGGGGAACTGACTTCGGTACCGAGACCTGCATGGTGAAATCCCGTTGAACTAGGGAGACCCGAAGTCAAATCCGGTATCGTTCGCGGATCCTGTGGGATAGCGCCGTCTGGAGTGAATGGGCGCTTATACCCATCGGAAAAGACTTGAATCGTGTCAGTGACATAAACCAGCGCGAGAGTGGGAGTGACATACCATTCTGGGAAGCATCACCACTTTCCATGAGCATATATGGAAATTGAGCTTCTGACATCGAAGCCGAAACGTTCGGTAACTGTGGCCAGTGCCTTATGTCCAGGGGACTGCACGCCCTTACACTGGCGAGGGAAGTATCAGTGATGGATCGTACTCTGAGATGATGCTGGCGAATCACGTGTCTTGTACTGAGGTATGGTCAGACGGTATCGGTGGCCTATGTTATGCATTAGCAACGAGTAGAATACAACGTATACCACTCACACAAACACATCCTGGTCAGGAAAGACGTGAGGTGGGGCGATGGTCCATGGGTTAGGGTGAAATCCCATGTGGTGGTACTGCCCGCCATCCATGGGGGTGACAGCATGCAGTAGTTGGAATGGGCTTGCGACTAAAGACCTTGCCTCGCAGGGGGGAGATGAAATGTCATCAGATATGTATGTAATGACACTGGTGGTGGGTGCGAGTCTAATGGTGGAAGTGGGCTTCATGGGTGAACCTCGATGAACGTCTCCTCACTCGAGAATTTATAGGGTGGGATCGTGGCCAGTATCAACACCCAGAAGGAAAATGGATGGAGACGACACCATTGTCATGGGCCCGGAAATCGGTCTGGATCGCTAAATAGATCTAAGGGTCGTGTCGAGTTGTATCCGAGGCGTGGGACCCTAGGCGACTGTGATAGCATCGCTTTGATCGAAGCTGTGTACGTATTAGTAGTATCCACTCTAATTTTAACTCTGAGGAAGACACGCCGATTCGCTCCACTTAGTTTTCTTCTGCAGATAATAAGCATGTTTAGAATGGTTGATAATTGAGTGGTGGATATCATGCATGTGTCTACCGCTCCGTAGCAACGGATCCAGGGTAAGACACAAAGTACAGCGCTGAATCTGATAGTAGTACTCATCATGACGAGCGAAGAGAAGATATAGTGACCGAGAAAGACCAGGAAAAGTAAGTCATGATCATGCACTGGCATACCGCACTCTCCCTCCACATTCCAAAGCAGCGCGAGCGTCGATCTCCCGTGCATTAGCAGAGTATGAGATCAGCGCCCCCGATGTTTGGCAAGCAGCAGAATTAGATTTTGCTGCATGCCGCCCGTAGGCATCGTTCCGAACGAGTTCTTTCCCGCACCCCTGACACTCCCAGACCTCGTCGAGGTGAATTGCGACTATATGCCGCGGAATCGACTCTTTCAGCATCGCCTTACCGCAACCAGACCAACGGCAGTCTGCTCGCAACTTGCCTCCTCCAAGCGACCCTCCATGCCACTGTTGGATGTGCACGTTGATGCTCGACTTGTCACCTGTGATCCATAGGCCACACGGAGAGTGGCCTTCGTCCCAGTGACACTGATGGACAATGAGCTTCCCATCGGGTTCCAACAGAGCTTTGCGAAGTCCATCTTCGTCAACCCATAAGCTGTTATGCTCGATCGCACGAGCAGCACGTCTATAACGAGATGAACTAGCAGGATTCCGATTTGGCGAACGATGTAAAATGAGATGGGGACGATGACCTGTTTCAAGGAGCCGGGATGGCACGGGGTGTGGACTGAAGTCAAGTGACGTTGGAACGAACGATTGACATGGAGGAGAGTGGTGTGGTATATGCATGGACGGTTCTGAGTGTGCGTAATGAGAATGCGTCGCAAGTGAAGCACCCGACAGATCAAGAGATTGGTGAAAAGTGTCACTCTCCTGGTCAACAAGAGAAGACAGATCCTGTCCGTCTGGTGAAGTGGGCCACATGGACCTCATGGAATCGATTGTCGTGTGACTATCCCATTGGGTAATATCTTGGCCTGCGTTATAGCCAGAGTAAGAAGTTGAAACCGCACAGTCACCATGCCCTTCGTTCGCGGTGGTAGGGGAGAACGGCGCGAGCAATACTTCTGTGACCGACTGTACGTCAGATACGTTCCATGGTGTGAGATTGCGTGGCATGTGTGTACTATATGTAACAGTGAGATACGGGTGAAGATTACACTTATTTCACGGATGCGTACTAGGGTCGGGGAGCGATGGAACTTGGAGGCACGTCCGGATCGTGACTGCAGAGACAATTAGATCGGTGAATGTGGTTGAGTGACTCAGATGCCTTACTACTCTTGACCCGTGTGCCAGTGGTATTGATGTTCCGGAGCTGAACACTGCTGAAGGCATGGTTGATGGTGCTCCCTAATTGAGCAACATCGCGAGGGAGATATACGTGACATAGAAGGACTACTCGCTAGTGGCTGCACGGCCAGACAGTCACCATGATTTTGTGGCACTTGCATAGCGGTCACAACGTGTAATAGTAGACAGCAGATGGCTTACGTCTGAAGTCCTCGTGGGGAGCCATATCCTCAGGAGGGTATGATGGGCAGGGCAGTCGAGATTGAATGCTTAGGGTTGGTAGAGATTGAGCAGCGCAGTAGTGGTGAGTCTGCATGTGGCGACTTGTCCATCAGAAGTATAAAAATGTGCATGATTTTATACACTCGCCGACGTGGACCTGGGGCCCTAGGATGGCTGTGTCTCCATCTGGAATTCATCAATCTGCGATTGTATTTGTTTCCACTTCCTCTTTGAGTCGTTCGGGAGTGCGTGCGAGATTGAAACTCCGCGTGTGCAGGTCTAGCCGTTATTCCTAGAATCGGCTGGAAGACAGATCCCGGTGGTCCGATCGCTGCCACACATGCGCCAGAAGGCCGTCATAGATTGCCGACGATTAAGCAACGCGCTGGTCGTGTCAATACTACTCGCGCGTGGTGGGACCAGAGCTTTGACGCGACTTCGGCACACAAAAAGCGATTGCTGGTACCCTTTCAGATGATGTACTGCAAAGCAGAAGAGTCAGCTCGCGAGAATCCATGCTAGTCGCTGCAAAGACAAGGACCCCTCCACTGGCGAACAAACCTTGACTCCGAGTCGGAATTCCCCAGTCTCGGGTTCGATTTCCTAATGGTATCTTTGGCAGATATATTCGTTCTCGATGCCCTTATCATTCTAGAGCTACTATACTTCCTTTACAGTCCCTTTCATGCTGTAGATAGTATCCATTAGAGCGAGCATGTTAATTTGCCATATAGATTGCTTACTAATCATCACGGTTGTTTTAGCAGCGTTGCCCATCCTCATTGTGAATCCTCCCCTGGTCCTGGACTCCATCATGCACCGGCCCTGCTACAATCAAACTGACACATCCCCAAACGTTTCTACAAGTTTCTGTATCCACCATCCACATTCCTCAACACACGCCAATTCATACCATATCTCGAGACTCTCCACTGCATCTGACAGAAGATACAACCATAGGTTGCTCGTCATCATCAACTCTCGCTGTGTCCGAATCTCAAAAACAGCCGCTAGCGCAGCCTCAGCGTACCGCCAGAGGATCGAAGTTTGAGATACCTACATCCCTACGTTTTCCGGTCTCTTGAACCCGTGCAATCAATGCATGGCTCAGACATTGCAGAGGCTCCGCGCTTTGCGTGTTATAGTTTATAATGGAGGCACACGTTCTCGGTTCAATCAAGTTTGGGGACTGACAATCCTTCGGTTCCTTAACACCCTGTTTGACAGGCACTGGGGGCAAGATCCTGGATCATCAGTGCAACTTACAATGGACAACTCTCACGTCTATATATCACTCACGGCACTGGTCGCTCGTGGGCCGAAAAGTACTCTGTGGCACTTTTCATCCTATTCCTGTAATCGAAAAGGCGCTATGGCCTTTATCGGTAAGATGCCCTAGTTCCGTTCCTCACCAGTAGTTGGAAAGAGTGCTGAGTCAGCGTGCTGTGCAGTCCGACATGGCTCCGCTCCACTGCATCGCATTTTCGGCGTTTTAACGTTATAGTAATGTTCAATAGCAACCTCGCAATCTTTTCCTCACTTGGCTGCATCCCGTCCTTGTTGCACTTGCTCATTTAACCAATCATTGGGTTGGTTTGGATGGGTTAATGCATAGGACGGAGGACAAGTTAGATACGTCAATCATCATCAACCGTCGACTTGTGCTAATTTATTGAAGTTCTTCCTTTCGACCTCGACTTCGCTCCATGATAGTCTCCCCTAGGCAGCCCCTTATGTAGGAAGATAGTCGTTCCTTAGCTCCATGGTACTTTCACCCTCCACCTTCGCGCTTAAAATGTCCCGTTGACCTCTCCCTCAATCCGCATACATATCTTTTTTACTACTCCGATCTCCTATCTACAATGGCTCTGTCGTGTGCTGTTCTTTCGTCGAGTCCTACTCTCTACCCGCGGCTCATGTTATGGCCGTTCTCCAGTCGACTCATACCTCAATGCGTCTCGGTCAACCTCGTGTGTACAACGTCTAGACAGATAACGCTGCAGACAAAAAATCAATTTGTACCCTTTGTTGCGTCGCTCGCAGATATCTGATGACATGCGACAAAAGCCTACACCGTAAGTAAAACATTGCAAGGTGATATCGGAGTCTAGATGCATTACTGCATGCTCTAACCCACCGCGAGGGCCCCGTACAGCGTGTGCGCATGACACGAGGCAATGACATTGGGCTTATCGAACACATTGTAAAGCCGCGCAACCTCAGTTACGAACTCGTGAGTAGGACGCCTCCGAGTCACGGAACGACCACCTCGTACCAGACCTAAGGGGGACCACGTCGGTGGAGTAGTGACCGCCCATTTGTAGTGCCTACTGATGTTACTAGCGGTTCTCCGATCTCCACTGAATGAGAATCGACTCTGTACACCGGGAGGTGGACGGGTCAAAATTGCACGATTTATGCATCGCTTCGACGTTCCACTCGGGCCGAAATGTACTCTTTCACTCCGGTCAGAAAGCGCTGTGCTGCAAACTTGCGGAACGGTCGAGGCGCCCGTTCAGTATCAATATACCGAGAGGTGGTCTCATTCGCTCTTCGGCTGGCAGTTGCAGCCTTTCTCGACATAATTGTCGGGCCATCCCACGACCTTCAACGGCTTGGGCCTCTCTCCTGCCACAGATGAGCCACATATGACGCTTCCACCTGGAAATTTTATTAAGCAGCATCACCGCCCGTGGCAGGTGATGGCGGGCGTCTGCCACCTGGGCCACTCACAAGAATCAAACAAGCTTGCCGATTGGCTGAGAAGGGTCCCTACGATCCCACGGTTTCATTATCTTTGCGCGCCACATGATGAAGAATGTGCACGCGCAAGACACGAGGACTATGAGGGCAGGGTCCGGGTCCGTTCACCGTGGAAGGGTGGCATTCCTGGCCTGTGATGGTGCCGGGTTTAGGCCACTTTCTGTGTTACACAGTTCGAAAATGGCTTCAGGGCCAGGGACAGAGTCATGTGGTTGTGAATGATACTCAGCGAGTTCATGACATCGTGACATAGTACAATAGTACAATTACATGGCCTGTGGCCACCAGCAACCTTCCATGCCTCTTCGCCCAGTAACCACCACATCCAAACGGTAGTGGTGTCGATTCCTTTCCGCCTCGCCCTAGGACCGATTAGTGTACCCACAGTGGTTGATCGCGCCAAGCTGGTCCCTATTCCGCAGGCATCATGGCCCCAGTAGCCAGACTCGGCCCTCCGAGGGGGATTCTCAACCTGATCTGCAGGATTCATTGCTGCGTCACAGTTGACGGCGAGTGCGCTTTTCGAATACACCTCACTGATCGACCTCTGCGAATCCAACTCTCATTGTCATTGCACGTGTGCACTGCCACCCCCACGATCATTGATCGTAACCGAGCTCGATCGATCGATCGATCGACGCGTTCCTACACCCTGGGTGCTATCAGTGTCACTGGCAAGCGTCCCAGATAGATTGTGACATCGATTCAAGTTTCGACCAGGTCCAAGAAGCCTCACTACTTGTACAAGCGCTATCTCGCGATCGTCGTCGTAGACTTCCAAACTATGCCCAACAATATATCTGTCGTTGCTCAAATGCCGCTATGTGTACCCGTAATGTCCTCTTTCTTTGAAACAACAAACGAGTCGTGATGAGATACGATAAGGTCCAACAGATTCAACTGTCGTTCACGCCGCAGAGTGATGTCATAATTTTGCAAGCGTATGACAAGCGGAGATCACAACTGTAACCACATGAGAAATAGACAATGTCTCTTATTGCGCGGCAACCAGACCAACTGTAATTGTTATATGCGAGACAACGGAGAAACATGGATGATAACAATGGAGGAACCTTATATTAATCTGCGTAACGAACCTCGTTTCCTTCTCCTTTCAGTGCCCAGCATGCGTCAATCACTTTGCGCTCTGTACCATAGACAATCGCAGCACCCACTTCCCTACATCCCTCGCTGTTCTCCGCATGTTTATCGTACACGTCGCTTCGTGGAAACACCTTGGGACAGCCTTGGCAACGGAATGCTTCCCCAAGGTGGACGGACAAAACGTGACGATTGATCGAGTCCTTGAGCATCACTTGGTGAGTGGTGCACCCGTCCCAGAGGCAATAGGTCCTGCTGTTCTCCGTGTGCATCTGTGTGTGCCATTTGCGAATGTGAGCGCCGACGTGGGATCTGGAGCCAACGATCCACATCCCACAGGGGTTGCTATACTTTGCCCACTGGCATTCATGGACACTGATCATATTATTGTCCTGAACAGTGCCCATGTAGAGATCGTCCTTATCGATCCACATCCCCTCAATCTTGATAGCACATGCACGTTGATGGCATCGGCGGCCTGAGGCTTTCTTCTCTGGGGGGCAATAAATCACGACCGGAGGTCGCTGCTCGTGATGGGCGAAGTTTCTGACGGGGCGTGGTGACGATAGGGGTATGGCGTTGCTTGTACCGAATGCGGGGTGGCCCGTCTGATGTGCGAAGGAATGATATCCGGCAGACGACGGAGGGAAGCTGACATCGGCGCCGAGGTTCGATGTATAGTAGGGAATCGTTGCATATGTGTGGAAACTCGGACTCAAATGCGGTATCTGCGCTATTTCCAGTGCACCGCCCGGAGCGAATAACCCTGCGAATCAATTGAAAGCACGGCTGAGTGATGCCATTTTTACTACACCAGCGCAAACACGGGAATAACATACCATCTGGGGAAGCACGAGGGCCCGTCACAGGCACAGACGGAAATTGAGTTCCGGACACAGAAAAACTTGACCATTGTCTGTCCAGTGGACTCGGACTGAATGCTTGCATTAGTGGTCACTTGGGCTTTATGATAAGGTAAATGAGTTACCCTGTGCCTCGACCTGTGGTGGGGTCAGATGGCATCGGAGGGCTATGCCATACGTCAGCAAGGAGTAAAACATCATACTTGTCACTCACAAATATCCACCTTGGCCAGTATAAGCGTGAGGTGAAGCATTG
Organism: Xanthoconium purpureum; assembly: GCA_038090075.1. NCBI lineage: Eukaryota > Fungi > Basidiomycota > Agaricomycetes > Boletales > Boletaceae > Xanthoconium > Xanthoconium purpureum. The sequence goes on along the minus strand of JBBPMA010000619.1, from coordinate 5,115 downwards.
CTTGAGCCATTCAGAAGAGGTCCGGTATTCAAGGTATGCGATGCTTGGATGTGGCTGGCACCTCGAGACGTTATCTCAGGGGGAAAGCGCAAGTTGTCATCAGGCACGAGGAGAGGGATAGTACTGGTGGTTGTGAGTGCTGTGAAGTGGGTGGATTCCATGCGTCGACCTGGATGAACATCTCTTTCCACCTCGAGGATTTATAGGGCGGGGTCACGGTCAGTGATTGTCCCACCAGAAACGCAAGCACTGGATGCAGTGATTGAATGTGGGAGAGGTGAGCGGTAATCCCGCCTTCTCCGATTGATGAGCGCGTCTTTCCACGGTTGCGTGGCGTGCACTTTCCATTTCGCGCGGCGCAAACCTTACTTTGTCCATGCATCACCCGATCGAATCTAGATCGAACCTTTGCGGAGTTTGTAAATGTTAGCAACTGTCTGACGTTTTGCAGGGAACGCTTGGTCGCATTTTACGAGGGTGCATTCACGTCGCACGAATCCTATATGCGCGTCTGCTTTCACATTCTGTTCGTGTCTCCGATTTTCATGACTAATGTTCGTCCAGTGACTGCGCTGCCAAGTATGTCACAAAGAGCCCTGGACGATAGACTTGCACATGCGGATGTTGTACACCATGACGCACCTGTGTACATGATCCAGGACAGGATGAACATAAACATCACCTCATACTGTCCACACACCCGGTCTAATGACTTCGCAGTCGTTACCACTAGTCACACGCTGTCATCATCACCCGTGCCTTGTCGGCCCTTGTCTTCTTCGGTCGTCCATCGTGCATGCCCCTGTCAATCGACCTTCCTTCTCCGTTTTGACTGGATGTTGGACGTATCGATCCAAACCTGGCCCGTTGGCCCCTATCGCGCTGGTATTCTGAACCCAGTAGCTTCAACATCGAGACTCTGAGGTTCATGAACCTTCTGCTCTCTGGCTGGGTCCCATTTTTTTCGCGGCGCTCACTGACCGACTTGTGAGCTTTTCAGGCCTTGTAAATTCCTCAAAGCCTTTGTGGTATCGTCATTATACTGTCACTCCATCAATTACGATCGGTGTGAAAGGCAGAAGATCACACCTCATTTTGTTGGACTGTATGATGTCCCACTATGAGTTGACAGCGTGATCTTCTCTCGTCCGGTACTCGACAGTGTACCGAAAGAGAGACATGTGAGGCTCGGAAGTGCGTGTGCAAATAGCTGCAGCTGTTGACTCGACATTGACAACTTTCCAGGTGATCGAGCTTCCATTGCGATAGATTGGTCCTAGAGTTAAATGGGGAGAACGATTATGATAGAGAGGGGGGGATAGGACAACAACAACAGAGTCGTTGTACTTACTGCGGGCTGCATAATGCCTGGCGCGTGTCAATACAGTTACCCTGCGCCCCGTACCGCACGCAAGTGCAGCCGTTTGCGTCTTCATCGATCTATATCCCTTTATCCAGTATCACAAGAGCACTGATAACGCCACTGGCTTGACCCTGTCTTCAGTCAGGGAAAAATGGCAATCAGCAGAGTTTGTGACGCCATTGATAAATACTAAAAAAAGACAGTCGCTTCAAGACGTCACTAGTAAGGTGCGTGAGATGGTCAAGCTGATGTACAAATCAGTATTGATACCCACAGGGAAGGATGTGGGAAGCCGCTTTAGATATATCAGACCCTGTATCCGGTTTCATGCACGAATAGGGTGTGACTTGTGGCTCTGGCACTATCCTGGTCGGAGTTACTTTTCAAGAGTGAATTACTCTGTGAATGAACTGAAAGTGGGTCGACCGGTGTCGTTAAAGTTGGATTGGCACGGGAACAAGAAAGCATCATGCGAAGGAGCATGCCAATGGCACAGCATGACTGTTGAGGGAGTTGTCGTGTACGAAGTAGAAAGAGTCGATAACGGACACCAATCTCTTGCGTCCAATAGACTGAATGTCTTTTCCATACTGACATTTCTTGACCAGAGGCATGACTGACTGGTAACGCTCTACGCACTTTAGCAACAGATAGACCACGGCTTCTAAGCCACTTCGACGGAGAATTTGTTCATTACCGAGCCTTATAGGGGATCCGTGAGTACGACTGCCTGTACTACGGTAGACCCCAGTCGATCGGTAACAAAGGTTGACGATACTTGACCCTGACCGGTCAACGGGTTGGTCAGTGGCATTGCAAAGGAGGCATGCCGGGAGCGGACCGTATCAAAACATAGTTTTACTCACAATCTGCCGTGACATGGGGGCCAAAAATAGGCATCGTTAGAGTACCATCCGATTGGACGAGAGCGATTGTAATCATAAATTTTCTCTAGAGCTGTTATGATTATATCCACTAGACAAAGAACGCGTGCAAATACATACCGCCAGACGTGCAACGCGTCTATTACGGTGCGGATATTGCGCATCAAGTATGGTTGGAGTGATGTTGGGCGTGACGCGTGACACATCAGCTAATCGGATCGGACACAGCAGTGTTTATTTACCAAAGGCTTCTGGTCCAAACAACCACCTGCCCCGAGCACACCCACCATAACCGTTGCTTCCCTAACTCTTCTGGTACATTCCCTGGCCAAACTGTCCCTAAATACCCTCCTTACTCAACACAGTTGGAAGGCTTCTCAAGTACAAACGATACCTGCACGTCGCAGTCTAAATTACCAGTGAGTGAAAGAAGTTGGTCATCTTGGGTATCAAACGAGACAAGCGGCTAGCCTGAACATGTGTTCTTGTTGTCAGCCGCTTTGGCGGACAAAACATAGATCCGTTTGGTTTGGCGCTCTGGTTGAACACACTCGTATGAGGTACGAGAACGATGTTTCACTTGCTACCCCCGCTCCCTGCTAACATTTATTTGGATATCTTCCTGTAGATGAAGTTTTATTCCGATATCGCTCGAGGACACGACATTCACCCAACTTCCATCGGTTTACGCCAGTTACTAGGATCGTTGTTCGGCACGCGCCTGGCTGAGGAGTGGGCTCGTGTCAAAACACCACGAGGAATCTCCAGACGAAACTTTTCGGGTTTCATGCATTGGTTCACTGCTGTCCAATCAGTTGGTATGCTTAGTTGCACGGGCCAAGGGTGCATTCGTGTTGTATGAACGTCTATGGTCAAGGACACGTACGTCATGCTCTTGCATTCTGTTTGCACCACCAACTCTTATTGTTGACGTTCCTCTAGTCTAGGCTACCGCCGTGTTGCAGACAGGTCTTGGCAATACCATACTCACCACCGTCGCACCGTCAATGTGATCGTTACAAGACGTGTCAAGCGGGGTATGGATACCATGAACGAGCAAGTAATGCAATAGGATTCGACAGGTGACAGTGGGTGGGTCCGTTTGGTATAGAATGAACAACATCACCTTCGTCAGCGTCCATCACGTTTCCCACAAAACCAGCAACCGAACTATTACCAGTAACGTCGTCGCAGAATTAAAGGGCCGTGACTGGTACTGATGCGACGTTCAACAGTTCCCAACCAACATCCAAGGCGTTTATCCATCGGGTTTACTGAAGCAATTCCTCTCCCACAGTTGCCTTCTGCGTGCACCACATCCTGTTGATTCATTGCGCCGCAGTAGTGCCAATCGAATGCGATTGACTATGCATCGATGCAGAAGAGTTTCTCAGATGGAAACCGAAGCAAGGCGCCCGTTGGAAGAAGATTACCCGTGGTGCCATCGACGTATCAAAAGCGCCAAGTCATGCATTCCTGCGCGGATGCAAGAGTGGCCCAGATGGTCCCTGTGCTTCAAGGTTCACCTATATCAAGTTGCCGGGTCGCATCCAACTCGCAACCAGTTACCAATCCTTGAAGGGGCAGTACATCCCGGTCAAATGAGCTGAGCCTGTATGATCGAAATGTTCTCCAACCACAGATCTGGGTGCTTTCGGACTGTCGCGGCGATGGCACCGTGTTGTAGGACGCTTGTACAGCCCCTTCGCTGCGCACTACAATCTCAACCTGATTATACACGCGCGCTACCTTGAGGCTAGCACTCGCCAAGTCTTGTTCACTCTGCGGATTTGGGCAGTGTTGGTCCCCTGGACGATTGTTCATTTGCTGCCGCAGCTCCCATCATCTTAACCGCCCATCTCGATGGCGTTAGCAAAGCCTAAATTGTTAATCCATGCTGGCGTGATCCGCCTATCATCTGTCCTGGTTCTCCTGAGCATGTATGACTTCTGCTCAGCGGATAGCTGCCTATATGCAATCAGTAATACACACATAATGAATCGCAGATAGACCACTATTGGAAAAACTTCACTGTCTTGAGACCTAATCACACGACCTCTTACCGTGCGGTCGGTTGGGACGGCGAGACACGGTGAAGTATGGAATCTTCGCGCGTCATATTCGCGAGCGTCACCTTGAGATAACCCAGAATCATCATAGCTCAACAACAAAACCTTATTTCCAACTTTGGACTCTCATATCATAACGTAATTTCATGTTAACTCTGCCGACCAGGACCTCAGACCTCACTCTCAGCTCACACGCAGATGGGGCAGTGTTTGCCTGGCTGCTTCCAGTTCTTCCTGCAACCGCCTGCAACGTCTTTCGGCTTCCTGTCGTAAGCGTGTCACTAGACAAGCGCCATGTTATCACATTACGTACGGGCCTGTTGTGCAACCTGTGCAGCCTCACAGGCTCTCTGCTCTTCTCCTAGCTTTCGCTCCGATTCCTGTAAGTGAAGAATCATGGATGTTGTTGAGTAGGCGTTGTCATGTGAATGAATACAAACCTGTTGCGTAGCTTGCGCTGCCGCTAGCCTTCGTTCCAACTCCTATGTGCAAAAGAATTCCAGTTAACATTTGAGAACTGCATTGTGCGAAATATCCACCTGCTGTGCTTGATTCGCCCCCAACCGCTGCAGGACATTTTCCCATTCCACATCGTATGTGCTGCATATGTCTGAAAGGCTCTGCTTGGCAAGCATGGGAATGTTGAAACGGCATCTACCACGATCGCCGTGCTTATTGCATTCTTCTTGGTATCCGGGGAAAAGCTTTTTGCAGGCCTCGAAGATCGTGCCTGCGTACCAATAGCAGTTATATTCATACAGATTGTAGTTTGGCTGGTGGTTGGTGACGACGAGCAAAA
>JBBPMA010000618.1:0-19905 GCA_038090075.1 Xanthoconium purpureum | reverse complement strand
TCTGGAACCAGCTAGACAGAGCTAGCCAGTTAGGTACCTTGCTGGGAGAGCTGGGAGCTGTCCCAGTCTGTCCAGTCTGTCCAACACTGGACAGTGCTGGACAGCTGAGGGCTGGTTTGCTGATGTGGTGAGATGACAGCATTTTGAGGCGCAAGTCTGAAGCCCAGTCAGATGGTAGCCAGTAGGTTTGAAGTTCATCCATGAACTCAGCAAATTTGAGGGCATTGAGATGTTTGCAATTGATCAAGTACCACTGTTGAATACAAGGATCAAAGAGTCCCCAAGTGATGCGCTTGACTTGGTTATCAGCATTGATGTCCTTATGGAAGAAGTATTGTCAGCAACCAAGTTCCCATTTTTGAAGTTGCTTGAGGGTAATTTCACCAGTGGTGAGGGTGGGAGGTTTCATTGGTGTGCTTTGTTGGTATTCAGCAGTGCAGTTGGTAGCAGTCATGGTGGCAAACATAGAGCTGGACATAGGGATTTCATTCAAGGAGGAGTTGGAAGAAGATGAAGATACTGAATGGAGTTCAGGGAGATCATCAAGATCATTGCCAGGATCAGAGTGTGTGTTGGAAACCAAGTTGGAAACAATAATGGTAGTGGGGGTGGGGACAACAACAGATGGTTTGACAGTAGTGGTTATGGTTGTCACATTGGTGGGTTGGCGGGTGCAGTGTGCATGAGCCATGAGCAACTGCAGGTAACAGCCGTGATGAATATGTTGTGCAGGTTCAAGAAAAAAGTGGAAGCTGTCCAAGGGGATGGAAACACTAAGTGGTGTTCAGACAGAACAGAACATGCACAAGAGCTGTATTGAGAGGAAGGAAAGTGGGGGGAAACTGAACTGCTCTAACTACGTCATAGACCAAACCTATATACTATACCATTCTGATTGATTTGTCTGTCATGTGTCACACGGGCATTTGATGAGACAAAATTTCCCCCTTGTAATGCATCACATGCCCTGACGATGAAGCAAAAATTTGGTCCACCATGTCATGCGTCACACAAGGGCCTCCCTGCAAGCTACAGTTCCATCGTCTTGGCCGATGACAAAATGACAAAGACGAAAAGTTCCCCTGCATAACATGTCACAGGCACTGATGATGAAGCAAAAATTTGGTCAGCCATGTCACACGTCATAGGGGCCGATGAATCAATCGAAATGGTACAGTATACTGCTAGGGTCAAGGGTATGACATAGGAGGAATGTGATGGAATGCTGTATGTGGTGTTGTATGAGGAATATGGTGGAGCACACATGGGGAGAAGGAATGTAGTGGTGTCATGCTTACACACTTACGTTCAATGCCTTCTACTGCAGTGACTGCATGGGCTGTTTCCATCACTCAGACTTGGGTCACCCGAACATATCCACTATTCATCGGATTCAGAATTTGAGGTGAGTCATATAGGCGAATCTGGTGGCGCGTTGTTCAGAGCAGCACCAACAAATGAACCAGGAGTAAGCTACATTGTCCATCACTACAAGTTGCTGTTAGGTGGCCCCTACTACATCACCCTACATTCAGCTTTGGTGAGTTTGGACTGCATATGTCATCAAGCATTGTCATCCTGACACAAACATTGATGTCATATATAGTCCCAGTCTAACGAGCTCTTGTTTCTGGTTAATAAATTGTGGCATTAGCATGGACAACCTACCTCAACTACTACAACCAAATGGAAACTGAGGCTCAAGCCTGCATAGATGAAGAGATATGCAAACTCTGGAGTCAAAGGAATGCCCTGTCACCCATTTCTCATCTCCTGCTTGAAATACTCGCAAGCATATTTATATGTTGCACTCACATCTATCATAACAGTTCCAGCACTCACACTCAGAGGCCAAGATGGGTCAACATTTCATACGTTTGCCATCATTGGTGTGAGGTGGCTCTAGGTTGCCCAACCCTTTGGAGCTACCATTTCATTGTGTTGTCATGCTGGACAGAAGAGCTCTTGGTTCAGTCAAAGCAGGCATTGTTGAGGATACACTTGGTAGTCACTGGAATTTCAAATTCTGGTTCCTGGTGGTTGGGATCATTGAGGAAACTAATGGACCACACAGAATGTATCCAAGAGTGCACTTTGCATGCTCTGGCTTCGCACATTACAGATATTTTTACCCAGCTTTCATCATGTGCTCCTCGCCTGCGAAACTTGAAGATTTCAGTGATGGGCTATTATTCTTCCAACTCACCTTCGGTACTCTTCAATGGGGACACTCCAGCGCTCTGTACACTCAAAATATCTGGGATATGGCCTTTCCAGCTGTGTCCACTGCCAGATGTTACATCGAGCGTTGCTTTCTAGTGTTCCACTTGTGCTCCTGGGGCTACCACCCAGTGAGGCTTAGTAAAGCAGCCAATAGGTCTTATTGATGTAGCCTAGCAGGCAAGGGCTTATTGTCGAGGCCTTCCTGGACAAGAGTAAGGCTTGAAGCAATATTTGATGGACCTAAGAGTAGGTTGTTGATTGGGCAAGGCACACGGACTTGGTATGAACACAAGTACTCCCTCAACTGTGAGGCAAGAAATGGGTCTCAAGGGATCCAAAGGAAAACCTTGGAATGGACTAGATTACAACACAAATGCGTAGAACTAGCTGGAGAATCCCAGCGTACATGGAGGGATTTATATACCTCTAAGGGGAGTGCACAGACCAAGATGGAAAGTGAGTATAAATGGAAAGCAGAAGCCCATAGGGGTTCCATGTCTAAAAGGAGAAGTGGAGAGTCGCGAGAAGAGCAGAAAGGGGAACATACAGGAGACCAGATGAGATCCATTCCAGAAAAGATACAAAGCTCCATGTCATAAAGGAACTGTGGAAGAGGAAGGGCAGAAGGGAAATGTACAGGATGACTAGATATGGAGAGAGACTGAGACGTATCCGGAAGGCGGAAGGCTGACAGGACAGTGAGATCTATGCACAGCAGATAGAAGCCTAACTGTGCGGGGAATCTAGAAAGAAGATCCAGAATGGGACATGGGGGTCCAGGAGTCCAGAGGTGCAGAGTAGGAAACAAGGAAGCTGCCGAGTGGAAAGGAGAGGTCATCCCAAGGGACGAGGGAAAAAGATGGGATATCGTTGAGGGGAACGAAATCTGTAACATTACCCTCCTTGTAAGATTGATTTGCCAAATCAAAACTCATCCTGCTCGGAGAGGGGGTCAGTGGTGGAGTTGAAGTCCTTCTCAGGGTCTGAGCTAACTCCAGAAAGGTTGGCGGAAGTGTTTGGGGAGAGGTGCAGATTGGAAGGGCAGCAGCCTTGGGTGTGTCTGGGGGCAGCGGTGTTGCAGTAGGGACAGATGTATTGAGGGCACTCCATTCTGAAGTGACCTCGTTCTCTGCAATGGAAGCACTGGTATTTCTGTCGAAGACGGTTGCCAAGGGGGGAGGTTGTGGAGAAGGGCTCAAATGGTGGGATTGGGGTGGGGGGTTCAGCGGTAGGTTGACCTGCCACAAGGGCGTGAGTGATCCTGGCAGCAAGAGCTGGAAGGTTCCGGGGGATTGGGGAGATGACAAGGGGGGTTCCAGCAGGGGGTAGCGGATGGAAGGCGATGTCGACAAGGCTAGTTCCATCGCTGTGGGAAGAGTCAGGTCCCAGACTATCTCCAGCTGGAGGCTCAGGGGTAGGTGGGGAGGAGTCGACGAAGCCAGTAAAGTGAGTAAGCTCAGCTCCAGAGAGGGTGCATAGGACATTCTGGAAGTGGAAGTAGGTGTGCCTTGGAGGGCTTCAGGACGTCAGGGAAGCCAAGAGCTGTGAGGAGTTCGAAGCAGTGGGAACGAAGTTCAAGAATGAGTCGTCTGATGTCTGCATCGCAGCGTTTGTATGGGGGAGGTCTTTCCACATAGACGTTGTGGAACGCGATGTAGACACAGTACATGGAGATGGCTTTGCATAGGGAAGGGGAATTTCACACGAGCGCACAGTCCTCAACTTGCGAGGTGAGGAATGGAGTCTCAAGGAAGGTGGCATAGAGGAGGTTTCATTGGAGTTGGGGAAGGGTGTGGATGCAGCTGGCAGAGATGTTGGACATGGGGGCTAGAGAATTGGTGGAAGAGTATGCATGTATTTATATGGGCCCCCAAAGGCTGTACCCATTTGGATTTTAAAAGGAAGGGCGGAGTTCTGTTTGAGTGCTGAGGCCTTCGACTATGGGATTTCTGACTTTGGAGGTGCAGGGTTCTGTTATTCCATTTGGGAGTCACCCCATCCAGTGGTGGCCACCGCATTGCCCCAGGCATCAGTGGTGGCATCATACCCCCAAGCGGAGGTACGTATGCGAGTTGGGGGAATGAGTCCAAACTCAAAGTGTCTACCGAAAATGTCAATTATCCATACATAAGGTGTGGTAGGGAACCTGAAGCGAGAGAGAAGAAAAAGACTGGCCATAGTGAACACAAAGATCATCTCCAATGTAGAGAGGGTGACCTGCATGATCAAGTCTAGGGGGAGTCTGGGGTTTTGAAGATGTTGTTGCATCTGACTTTATAGGCCCTGAGGATGTATTTGGCGTGAGCTAGGTTGGAAGGAGGTTCCCAGGTGTCTTCCGACGGGGAATAGCCTTCCCATCGGACATGGAATTGACAGCGTGTGGAGGTTCCTTGATGGGCGATGATGGATTCCACGGTGTATTCTTCTTCGCCCTGGATCTCCGAGGGGGGAGGGCAATTGAAATTCAGGCCATGTTCGGGAGTTTCTCGATAGGTGGATAAGAGGGAAGCATGGAAGACCAGGTGGACTTTCCATGTCGGCAGGAGTCGGAGGCAGTAAGAGAGAGGGGATAGAACTTGTTCTATTTCGAATGGGCCTTCTCAGCAGGGTGCGAGCTTCTCTGATTGGTAGTGGAGTTTCAGGTTGCGGTTGTCTAACCACACCTTATCTCTGGCTTTCCATGGTTTGAAATGTGATTGGATTCTATCTTTCATGAGGTTTGCGGCCTTAGTGTGGGCTTCAATTGCTTCCGAACAGGCTTGTTCGAGAAGTTTGAGGCATTTTTCTAGTTCAGGGAGGAACATAGTTCCAATTTTAGGGTAGGTGCAGGGTTCGTAGCCCATCATGAGAGGAAATGGGGTTTGGTTGGTGATGGAATGGGTAGTGGAGTTATGAGAGAATTCTGCCATGGGGAGAAGTTTGGCCCATTTGTCGGGTTGATTGGAGGAGAAGAGGCAGAGATAGGTTTCTAATTCCTGGTTCACCTGTTCGGATTCTCCGTTGGTCTGAGGGTGATAGGCTGTGGAGAGGGCTATGTTGTAATTAAGAAGATGAGCGAGTTCCTGGGCGAATGTCGAAGCAAATTGAGGTCCCCAATTGGAGATGACTTTGTCATGGAGGCTGAATCTAGGGAAAATATGCTGGAAAAAGATGGAGGCGATGTCTGCTGCAGACGCCGTCTTGTTGCAAGGTCGGAAAATTACCCTCTTAGTAAGGCCATGGTCGACCACAACCAAAATAGAGTCAAAGCCCCTAGATGGAGGAAGATCGGTGATGAGATCCATGGAGATTTGCTGGAAGGGGCAGGTGGCAGAGGACGGGATGGGGGATAGTGTGGGAGCACTGGGGTGGGTATTGACTTTGCAGGCTTGACATGGGGCGCAACCGGCGATGAATTTTCAGACGAATGTGGTGAGACCGGGCCACCAATAATCTTTTTGAAAAAGGTTGACCATGCAGAAGTAGCTGCCGTGGCTGCCTGCAGGGAATTCGTGGATGGAGGAAACGAGTCGGTGGCAGGCCAGCTCGGGGATGTAAAGGCACAATTTGTAATATAGGGTGCTGTTGTCAAAGTACCAGTCTTGAGGGGCTGAACGTGGAAGAGGGACAGTGTCCGACTCCATGGCGTGTAGCGCATCAATGACAAACTGGTCAGAGGGGATGGATTCGGTGATCTTTTCAGCAAGTGCCGCATCCAAGAGGTTAATCTGTAAACCGGGGAGCAGGACTTGCTCAGTGTTGTCGGAAGAGATGTCAACACCATGGGGATGTGATAGGGCATCAGCCAGGCCCATGCAGTTGCCAGGAACATGAGTCCAGGTGAGGTCATAGTCTTGGAGGAACATTTGCCATCTGGCTTGTCAATGGGAAAGGGTGCGGGACTCCTTAAAGTAAGTCAGGTTCTTGTGATCTGTGAGGATCATGACGTGATGTTGGGTGCCAGTAAGGTAATGGCGCCATTCGGAGAGTGCATTGATGACTGTAAGGAGTTCTCAGTCATAGATGTTGTAGTTGTGTTCAGCTGGGGCGAAAATCTTTGAGAAGTATGCACATGGATGCATATCTCCATTGGAGTCTTTTTGCATGAGGACGGCTCCACAGGCGGTGAGGGAGGTGTCAGTCATGACGAAGAAGGGTTTGTCAGTGTCGGGGAAAGAGAGGACCGGATGGTGCAAGAACGCATTCTTTATCTTGGTGAACGCTTCAGCATGGTCAGGGGTGTAGAAGTACACTCAGTACTGGACGGAGTCCGAGTCTATATTCTATACCTGTAGAAGTACACTGTGGAATATGAGTAAGGTATAGAGAACGTGCATAAGTGTATCTCACCTCAGTACTGGACGGAGTCCAAGTCTGAGGTGTAGATATGCGTTGAAATGAAGTATATCTATGTGCTTATGTAATGCGGATCTAACCAAGTCCGTTTGTACTGTAGTCCGTACTGATATAATACAACACTCCCCCTCAAATGGAAGGGTGTAAACTGAGTTCCTGTGCAAAGTGCTTGGCTTTAATGCTTGGTAAAGCTTTGGTAAGAGTATCAGCGACCATGTCGTTCGTAGGACAATAAAGGAAATGAATGGAACCATCTTCAACAGTAAAACAAATAAAATGATAATGAATGTCAATGTGTTTTGTACGTGCGTGATAACTACTGTCTTGGGTCAACGCGATGGCAGCTTGGTTGTCTCCATAAAGAGTCGTTGGATGTGTGAGCAGTTGGAACATCTTGCCAATAAGTCGTCGTAGCCAAAGAGCTTCTTTTGCCACGTGAGTAGCAGCAATGTACTCGGATTCCGCTGTGGAAAGCGTAACGAGCTCTTGTTTCTTCGAGCCCCAGAGAATTGCTCCCCCATCAATGAGAAAAGCGAATCCGGTTATAGCACGTCGATGTTCCTGGGTAGCTCCATCAGCATCAACATATCTGACAAGACCTCTCGTCTGAGTCCCGAAAGTGAGTGCGAGTGATTTCGTGCCGATTAGGTACCGGTATATTCGTTTCACTGCTTCCCAGTGTTCCACACTGGGGTTTGCATTGAACTGGGATACGAAGGATGTTGCGAAAGCGATATCTGGTCGAGTTCCGGTAGCAAGATGGATTAGAGACCCAACGGCTTGATGATACAGAACGTTGCGCATGTGTGCAATCTCGCTTGTGGTCTTCAGGGATTGCTTCTCTGATAATTGGATGTGAGGATCAAGTGGGATGGCAACCGGTTTCATATCGACAAAGTTGTACTTCGCAAGGATACCATTGACATATGGTTCCTGCGACAGTGATATGGTACGAGCTTGACGATCCCGTGTTACCTTCATCCCTAGAAGCCAATTGATCGGTCCGAGATCAGTGATTCGGAAGCGCAGACCAATTTCTTCCTTGAACGCCTTGATGAGAGGCGGTGAGTCCCCAGTGATCGTGCAATCATCAACGTGTGATGCGAGGATCAAAATATGTTCGGCAATATTCGCAACGAACACTCCCCAGTCGGCCTCCATACGTGTGAAACCTAAATCGGCCAAAGTTTTGCTCAAACGTCGATACCATTTGAGTGCGCCCTGTTTAGAACCATATATCGCGATGCAGAGTCGGGCAACAAGGTCGCGGCCTTGTTTATCGAAGCCTGGGGGTAGTTCCATAAAGATGATCTCATCATCGTCGAGTTTGCCATTGAGAAACGCGCTGTGGAAGTTGAAAACATCAATGTCCCAGTCCTGTCGTGCTGCAATGGCTAAGATCAAACGAAGCGAGGCAAGTCTAGCGACGGGTGCATAGGTTTCATTGTAGTCTACGCCATATTGTTGTGTAAAGCCGCACGCCACCAGACAGGCTTTGTACTTGTTGATTTCGCCCACTGCGTTCTTTTTGATCTTGAATACCCACTTGCAGCTCATGACGTTGGTGTTCTTGGGACGTTCAACCACATTCCAGGTATGGGCGTCCTCCAAACTTTTTAACTCGGCGTTGATTGCTTCCTCCCATTTAGGCCAGTCCAGTCGTGTTTTTGCCTCATCAACCGTCATCGGTTCTAGGCCTTCGGCTTCTGTATTTCCGGCCAGCAGCGCAAATACTGCGTTTGCGTCATTCAGCTCCCATGCCATTGAGGTGTGTTCGTCTGAGTCATCTCTCCCACGGTCCTCAGCTGCCACATCAACCGCTTGGATCCCTCTGGGCAGTAGTGGATCGCCCCCACAACCATCGTGAGTCCCTTTTCCATTTCGTAGCATCTGGATGTACGCCGATTCAGTCCGCAGACGAGGTGAATGACGTATCCCAATGGGAGCGGGCGGGTTTTCAAAGTTAGGACCAAGGTGATCGGGTGGTTTGGACTGATCGGATGGTGAGGTTTTGGTCACAGTAATCATTGGGATCAAGACAGGTGCGTCCGTGGGTTTGATGGGTTTGAGCTGATCACTGTTTTCTGTAGTGATGCTTTCGAGTCGACTAGAGACCATACCATTTTCCTTTTGGAAGGTGACGTTGTGCTTGACGACAACAGCTTTTCAGGCAGGCAAGTAAATTCGGTGCGCCGTTGATTCTGAATCGTAACCGACCCAGTAACCTTCTTTAGCGCGGTCATCCAGCTTTGACCCAGTGCGATCTAAAATCCAGCATTTTGCGCCCCAAACCGGCAAATCCCCGAGGTGAGGCTTCTTCCCATATAACATTTCGTATGGAGTCTTGCCATCTAATGCTCAGGTAGCTGACCTGTTTTTCACCCAGACGACGTGCAGAAGAGCTTCCCCCCACAACGTTTTTGGCAATCCGCTCACATGTAAGATGGTGCACACATGTTCGACAAGAGTCCAGTTAAGTCGTTCCGCTACGCCGTTATGCTCGGGCGTATCATGTGTGGTGAGTTTCCATTCTGTCCCGTTACGTTTCAAATGACAAGAAAATTCGTCAGACAGATACTCCCCCCCATGATCGGAATGAAGGCGCTTGACAGATGTGCCATGTTGAGTTTTCAACCAGGATTCGAACTCTAGGTAAGCCGAGAACGCGTCAGATTTTGCATACATCAGATTGACGTGGGTATAGCGAGTGTGGTCATCAGTGAATGAGCAGTAGTAGCTGCGTTTTCCAGGCGTTTGGACAGGAGACGGTCCCCAGACATCGGTGTGTATTTCATCGCCGAGTTTCGTGGAACGACTAGGTTCACGAACGTTCCCAATAGGTTTTCAGACCACTTTTCCATACTCACAAGCTGCGCACTGTCCCATGTCACTGTGTTCTGGATGTAGCATGACTCTGCTAATCATTCCTTTTGCTAGCATGTCACGGATCGTAGTGACGCTGATGTGGGACAGGCGAGCATGGAGCTCTGCCATAGTAAGTTGCTCGTCCCCTTTTGCCATTGTGATGGTCGGAATTGGGTAGGTATGCTGGGTTTTGTAAAGGCCGTTTGCCACATTAACCTCCCCCAGAAGCTGGTGCTGCACGTCAAAGATTTGACAAGTTTCTCTGTTGAAGACAGCTCGACAACCGGCGCTAGTAAGATGACTGATCGAGACCAGGGTTATGCGCATGCTCAGCACATACAGTACGTCTTTCAAGAGGATACGAGACCGGGTGTCCCCATTCGGGAGGTAGATGGGTAAGTCTCCTCGTCCGATGGCGTTAAACGTTCTGTTGTCCACTCCTCTGATTGGTTTTGGCGGTATAGATACGAAATTGAGAAACCATTCTCGGGAGGGGGATAGGTGTTGTGATGCGCCGCTGTCATAAAGTTCGGGGACGCTCGTTGTGTCCGCACGAGCTAGGTAGGAATCCGTGGGTGAATCTATCAAGGCCAACCATGCGCAATCCGGTTCATCCGTGATGTGCGCCGAAGCCTTCGAGTCTTTGGAATCTTTGGATTTCTTTCCGCGCGATTTCCATCCTTTTGGCGCCTGTCCAGCCTTTCCGCCTCCTTCCTCCCAGCAATCGCAGCTTTTGTGTCCCGACCAACCACAGTTGTGGCAGGTACCATTAAACCTGACCTTCTTCTGCTGACCTTTCCCATTCCTAGACGCATCTGCTCCGAAAGCTGCATCTTCGGATGCTGCTTTCCCTTTGGACTTTCCACCGTCCTGCAGAGTAATCCGATCGTACTCTTTGATCACGATATCCATCAGTTCGTCTGGGCTGATGGTTTTCTTCTGCAGATACATCGTGGCTGAAAGCGAGGCTAATCTGGGATTATAGGAACACAGAAGTGATGCATATACAATGTTAAAAAGGTCGTCGTCCGATACTGGACATCCAATGGAAGCCAACTCCTCGCACAAGACGATAATCTTGTCTATATGCGCATGTGTGTCTCCTCCTTCCTTTAGTTTGAGTTCGCCTAACTGTCATCGCATTTCTGCTCCAACGACGATGGAACGCTGCTCGAAGAGAGTGCTGAGCATGTCGAAGTATTTGTACGTGCTTTTCTTATTGGCAAGACGGATGAAGAGAGAGTTGGGAAGGGTGTTGGCAATGATATGTCGGACCTTTGCGTCTTTCTTGACCCAGGTAGGTAGGGTTTTCGCATATTCCGCGACTGCTTTAACTTCGTCAGGAGTTGTCGCCGTCCATCCGGCCGATTTCCCAGCCGCTGGATCTATGGGTTTTGTTGTCGTGCCATCAAGGTACCTGCTAAGTCCTCGACTGGCCACGATGACCTGGAGTTGGACTTTCCAAGTAGTCCACTCCTTACCGGACGCATCAAGCTTGGGTAGCTTAACCTCCTCAGACATAGTGCTAGTCATTTTGGTGAATATATGCGCTTTTCTCTGCTCGTGTTTCTCCTTGATTAGAGCGTGGGGCTCATAACCTGTAGAAGTACACTCAGTACTGGACGGAGTCCGAGTCTATATTCTATACCTGTAGAAGTACACTGTGGAATATGAGTAAGGTATAGAGAACGTGCATAAGTGTATCTCACCTCAGTACTGGACGGAGTCCGAGTCTGAGGTGTAGATACGCATCGAAACGAAGTATATCTATGTGCTTATGTAATGCGGATCTAACCGAGTCTGTTTGTACTGTAGTCCGTACTGATATAATACAACAAGGGGTCCAAGTCCATACAGCCTTTTTGTGGGTTAGGCTGAGTAATGGTTTGGCAAGGTTGGAGAAGCCCAGGATGAATTTCCTATAGAAGTTGCAGAATCCGATGAAGGATCGAACTTTTTTGACATCGGTGGGGGTGTTCCACTGTTCTATGGCATTGAGTTTGGTGGGGTCCATGCGGATAGAGCCTGGGGTGATCACGAGTCTGAGGTATTCGACCTCAGTGGCATCAAAGGTACATTTGGCCAGTTTGAGGGCTAGTCGTTGTTCGTGGAGCCACTGTAGGACACACTTGGTCCGTTCCCGATGGAGGGAGAGGTCATCCCCTGAGTGTATGAGCATGTCATCCATGTAGATGATGAGCCATCCCTCGTCAATGAAATCTGCGAAAGTGTGATTCATGTAGTAGGCCTGGAACATGGCCGGAGAGTTGCAAAGTCTGAAAAACATGACAGTGGGTTCAAAAAGGCCGAAGGGGGTGGAGAATGCTGCCTTCCAGGTATCCTTGGGTCGAATGCGGATGTTGTTGTATCCCCATCATACGTCAAATTTGGTGAATAGCTTACTGTGCTTGAGCTTATCCACCAAGTCGGAGATGAGGGGAAGAGGGTAGGCATTCTTGACCGTATGTAGGTTGAGATATCGATAGTCCTGACAGGGACATAGGGTACCATTTTTTTTGGGAAGAAAAAAGAAAGGTGTGGCCTTGGGGGATTGCAAAGGGCAAATTTGTCCATTCCGGAGGTGTTTGTCGATAAAGGCTTTACAGACCTCTTGTTCAGCGGGGTTTAAGGGGTAGGATTTTGCTCATCATGGAACGAAGGTATCTTCTAGGTGGATATGGTCATCTTTCGGATGCCAATGGTGACGGGAATGTGTTTCATTTGTTGGAGGATGAGTTCCTCAAGCTTGTCATTTGGGTTGATATCGAGATACCTTATCAGGTATCATTGGTAGACTGCGTCAGGGGAGTCGTGTTGGGGTGAGGAGTGTGCCTTGGGGATGTTTACTTTTCCAGAGGCCCAGTCGATGATGGGATTGACTTCCTGTAACCAGGGTAGTCCTAGGATAAGGTTTTCATTTCTGAGGTGGACAATGTAAAACCAGCACTTTTCTTCTTTTTTGCCTAGGCGAAGAGTGAGTTGAGTTCTGAATCGTATTACTCCTTTGGTGTTGGGAGTTCCATCAGCGTTATGGGCCGAGATGGAGGTTTTCAATCTTTCTTTAGGCCAATTGTTTTTGGCCACGAGGTTGTAGTCAATGAAGCAAGATGTTGCTCCAGAGTCAATGAGGGTGGATAGGTTGACAATTTGACCAAGCAAACTGGAGTAAAGTGACGCAGGGATTTTCATAGAGCAAGACTTACTACTGGTAACAAAAATTGGTCTAATAGAGTGGGAAGGCAATGATGTTGAAGCATTCCTTCCATTCAAAAATCCTTTTGGAGGGTGGGTTCAGGGACCTCTCGGGTTTGAACATAGTTGATGGTTTTTCCTTGTTCATCAACGTTGTTGTCATAGATCACTCGAAGTGAGTGCAGGATATCCGCATTGGATAGTTTGTCATCAGTTTTTAGTTGGTGGATATAGTCCAAAACCTCGTCCTTGGGAGGAGGTGGAGGCGGCATTTCTGTTTCTGTGGTTCTGATGTTTTGAACCAGGGGTTTTCTGTAATTGGAGGGGGTCGACTTGGACATGCCTCCGCATGGGTGGTTCCTAGTGTTGCAACCCTTCTTGTGGCATATGAAGCAAAGGTTGTTCCTGATATGGTTGGTGTGTTGAGCAGGAGTGAGGTATATCCTGTCAATGTCCATGGCATTGGGGTCGCATGCAGTGCCCGAATTGCGAGAGGACTGTATAGGGTTTCCTCCGCCCCAAAGTTGTTGGATATGTCTGGTGATGTCAAAGAATTGTCCTGCCTTTTTGAGCCATTCCTTGTGCATGGTGGGCTCGGAGGGGAGTGCAGCCATTCTGTAAGCCATGCTGGGAGAGACGGCTCAGCTAAGCATGTCCATGAGAACATGTTCATTATTGGGGTGGTTGAGGCTGGCTCTTGAGGCTTCTAGTTCAAAATCGGCCTTGAACTTGTGGAAGTCTCCATGGTAGCAGGAGTCATCCTGTCAAAGAGAGGTGAGGCAGTTTCTGCTTTTGGCATGAAGGTCCGTGGTGAGGAACACTTCCCCAAAGTGGGTGAGGAGGGTGGCGAAGGTTTTTTCTTTGGCTGGCACGTTCTCATTGTCCAACTTCATGAGCCATCTCTCAGAGAAGGAGGCTCCTCGTCCCTTGCCCATTCTGTTGAGCAGGGTCAAGGTCTTAGCCTGATCATTATACTTTGATGCATTCATGGCAAAGTATCCTTTCATGGTGAGGATCCATCTATTGGCATCCTCTTGTTTGCCAGAAAATTCTTCCAGGAGACCCACTTTAAGTTCTCCTTGGGAAGCCATATTGTCTTCAGGTGGTAGAAGATCAATGTCGGGGTTTGGATCAGGTTGGGGTGCAGCAGGTGGCAGAGGGTGGTCTCGTAGATATCTAGCGAGGTCTGCAGAGAAGTCGGAAGGTTCTTCTTGTCCGTCAAAGGGAGGGGGAACAGGATTCTGGGGCTCATTGACGCTGGTGTAATGGTTTGACTCCAAAGGAGGATCCATTATGATGGGAACAGCAGAGAGGGAAGGTGGGGTGGTGGGACAGAACAATGAAGAATGTGCGATGGGGGAAGGTCTAGCTGTGTATGGAGCTAGGTGCGGGGATTGTCCATGGGATGAACCGGAAATCCGAGCTCTTTGTCATGGTTGGGACACAGTGGGTGGTGGGGAATCCTCAGGGGAAGCTGGTGAGGCTTCTGAGGAAGAGTCTGATTCTGGCTGTGGTTCTCACTGACTGAGTAAGTCAGTGAGGTTGATCCTGTGTGTGTTGGTTGAGTGGGCACACTCCTAGCGTGAAAGCTGGAGTGGAAAGAGAGCTAGTTCTTTTGTTACATTGAGCATTGCTTTCTAGTGTTCCACTTGTGCTCCTGGGGCTACCACCCAGTGAGGCTTAGTAAAGCAGCCAATAGATCTTATTGATGTAGCCTAGCAGGCAAGGGCTTATTGTCGAGGCCTTCCTGGACAAGAGTAAGGCTTGAAGCGATACTCGATGGACCTAAGAGTAGGTTGTTGATTGGGCAAGGCACATGGACTTGGTGTGAACACAAGTACTCCCTCAACTGTGAGGCAAGAAATGGGTCTCAGGGGATCCAAAGGAAAACCTTGGAATGGACTAGATTACAACGCGAATGTGTAGAACTAGCCGGAGAATCCCAGCGTACATGGAGGGGTTTGTATACCTCTAAGGGGAGTGCACAGACCAAGATGGAAAGTGAGTATAAATGGAAAGCAGGAGCCTGTAGGGGTTCCATGTCTAAAAGGAGAAGTGGAGAGTCGCAAGAAGAGCAGAAAGGGGAACATACAGGAGACCAGATGAGATCCATTCCAGAAAGGATACAAAGCTCCATGTCGTAAAGGAACTGTGGAAGAGGAAGGGCAGAAGGGGAACATACAGGATGACTAGATATGGAGAGAGACCGAGACGTATCTGGAAGGTGGAAGGCTGATGGGACAGTGAGATCTATGCACAGCAGATAGAAGCCTAACTGTGCGGGGAATCTAGAAAGAAGATCCAGAATGGGACATGGGGGTCCAGGAGTCCAGAGGTGCAGAGTAGGGAACAAGGAAGTCGCCAAGTGGGAGGGAGAGGTCATCCCAAGGGACGAGGGGAAAAGATGGGATATTGTTGAGGGGAATGAAATCCATAACACCAGACTCCCACACCAGCAGATTCCAGCTGATTTCACAGGAGCAAATCACAGTCAACCCCTTAACCCTCAACCACATTGTCCTATGTGGTTTTGCCAAAGCTTACTGCTGCCACTGCCAGTTCTTCAGCAATCTCACTGCATTAAGTATGTCATTCATTCATTTTACCCATGGTAGTGAGTTCAAGTGTATTTCTGTAACATGTGTGCACTTGCTGACTGAGTCTAGCCCTGACCATCCTAATCTTTGCTGTCTCTGCACATTCCTGCAGCCTGCCAAGTAAGTTTTTACTTACTACCCCATCTCTTTCACAGCGTGACTTTGTTTTGAGTGTCAGATTACATACCCAATCCATCACTACCATCATCTCAGAGCTTGTCAACCAAGTCAGTATGGCTCTATCAGGAGAAACCACAGTATGAACAAACATGTGATGGATGTCATGCAACACTTCTGTGGCGTCATTCTAGCAAGCCAAACCAAAATCTTGGTTGCTGGTACACAGTTGTGAGTAACTTTCCAGCTAGAGTCTTTAGATCATGCATAGACAGTGATGTGTGGCTCAGTGTCAAAAGGGTGCTGTGGGCTGTTCAGTATTCAAGTGGGCTCCTGGGACAGCTACTGAAGTTGCCCATGCTAGCAGATCTCTTTCTCAGTCACCAGACACCACTGATGCCAACCTGAATGCTCCACTCTGTCAAGCTAGTGTGCAGGTAAGGGAACATACATTCAAGTTTGACAATCTGTAATGATACTACCAGGTCAATTAGCCTGCCTCCACCCACAGTGATGATAACGCAACACTTTGCAATGTGATTGGATGTAGATGCACCCACATACATGCAAAGTATAGCCAATGGTATTGTCGCAAACACTGCCATGCTTTTGAAGGATGTGAAGCAAATGGCCATATGTGAGACAGCAAGCTTGATGACACTCTTGAGCTTCACTGGCCATTGCCACCACCACTGGAAGATATGAATGCAGAGGCTACAATCCCCTGGGCCTCCTTCCATGTTCCAAGTTCCCCCACTGCAGTTTTTCCAGTTTCTGGCCCATCCAACATCGTTGCTGGTCTCTCTACTGCCATCACTGGCCCCTCTAAGTCCCATGCTGTCACCAGCCCATCCAATGCAGTTGCTGGTCCCTCCAATACTATCAACAAAGGGAAAAGCAAGGTGCCTGTTCTTCCTGGAAGAAAGATGCTGCCAACCGGTCCGAACCATGCCTCTGATGCCCCACGTCATGCTATTCATCTCAATCCTGTGTTCACCAAAGCATATGTGGAGGCTGAGGAAGCTGATGCACACCAATGTCAGCAAGCCAAAGAGCAGTGTGATGCTGCTGAGTGTGCGAAGCATCAAGTATTGGTTTATGTTTGGACTGATGTAAGCAGAACTGTTGGCCTTGTCTACAATGATATATAATGTATTCAATGCACAGAATGGCCAAGATCCAGACATCTATGAACTTTAGCAAGGCTACACCTATCCCAACTTTTTCCTGTCAGCTAACCTCCTTGTCAAAATTGGACTACTTTCAGTGCTTGATGGAAGTGGAGGCATTGCTGGTCCACTATCCCTCAAGCGATACAACTTTAACCATGGACTCTGGACATCATTTGAGGTCAGCCATATGGTCAACATCAACAGCAACAACTCAACCATCCTCCTCAAATGCAATTTGGTCACTGACTGTGTCAACCTTGATGTTCATCTCAAGCAATTACAAACTGGATCAGGTCCCAATATACTCACCAAGCTCACTAATGAGCAGAAGTCAGTCAGCCTGAAGGAAGCACACCATGGCCAGTCTAGAGTGCTGACTGGTACCCTGTCTGCCAAGTCATCTAGCATGCCACCATCAGATTCTGAGGCCCCCCTGGTTCCTGCTGTCAATTGCAAGAAGCTCTCTCAGCCATATCATGTAGCTGAGCATGTGCCAAAGTCAGGGCCATCAAAGCGTCACAAACACTCACCATGGCTGTTTGGATCAGACAAGGACACTTTGTCCATCTGTAATTCCATGACTCAGCCTCCATCTCATGCACAGTCAGCCACCTCTAGGCAGCATCAACCCTCTGAGTCTTATGCTCCACCTCCATTTCCTGCATGGTCAACCACCTCTACACAGCAGCAACTTTCTCGCCATATTCCATCAGTTATATCTCTATCTTCCATTGATGAGGACATGAAGGTTGTGAAGGAGGAATCGGCAGATGATATGGAGATACCCAGCGTCCCCTCAGGCTCCATTGCTTCTACCTCAAAACACAAGCAAGATTCACTGTCTGGTCATTCATGCTCTGCTAGCCCTGTCACAGTTGTCAACCAATGTCCAAAGTCCAACATTCATGAGCATGGCGACACTCACTTGGATGTAATTGATGTGGACAACATGCAAGTGTGGCCAGTGGACTTTCATGCTTGTGATATTGAAGCAGGATTTCAGAAATGCCAAGAAGCTGTGCATGCACAATGTTCTGTCCCAGCAACATTCAAGAGACACTTTGGAGCACACTTTGTCAAAACCACATACTACAACCATAGACACTTTTGGATGGAAGACATTGGTGCTTCAGTTCATGAACACTATATTGCATATGGACGTACAGAGAAGGGCCTCTGGACAGCATTCATCAACAATGAGATCAAGAAGGGACATAGAGGAGGTAAATGATTTGTGATGCTCCCTTACTGCTGTACTCCACAGCCTATTCCCCATATCTCTAGATTTGTCCTATTAAGTACCCTCATATTGCACTATTGTAATTGGAAGTCCATGCATGTCATAGTCATTTGATGTGGACAGACCCTGTGCACACTACCGTTCCTGTTTACAGCACTGTGTGTACACATATCTATTTTCTCTCACCTCCTCCACACACAACGACCACAACAACACTCACTTGAGTCCATATTGCAGACCTTGTCTTCAGTGAATAAATATTACAGTCTTAATGTAAAATACAAGCTAGTTTTGGTGTGGCCAATAACATGGACTATGCCCATCCTTCTCTAACTTCAACAATGTTCTACAGTTATGCCTGATAACCATCTCATCCAAAAAGAAATTGAACTTATCAACAAGCATCTTGTGGCATATAGAATGGTACCTGCCAATCCATGCATTTGTCTGTTCAGCAATCAAAGAATTGAAGTACCAGCCTCCATTATTATTCTTCAGCTCAGGAAATGCGGCAGGATTGCAATTCTCCTGGCAGTAGATGTCCTTTTCTGAGTGCTTGCAGTTGAAGTGGAAAACGTCAACTGATAGTCCAATGTCATCAAACCAAGCATTGTTCTTGACATGCCTGGCAAGGTGGCAGTTGTTATCATAGAAAATATGGGCAGGCTTCAGGTCATTGTCGTGTGCATATGCTTGCTTGAGAAGCATCTGTCCAAGTCTGTGCATCAGTAGAAAAAGTAATGCATGTATCAAGAAGACTTATAGCAACACTTGCAACACCTTCAGCTTCATAGTAGGTAGTGCGATAGCCTATCATGCCACAAGGTGCTACCATGATCTCCTGACAAAAGGTGTGGCAATGACCAAACTGTGCACATAAGTGTTTTTTCTTCCTAGTACTATCACCACCTTTCCCACCTGGGCCAGTGTGAGGACCCTCTGTCTGAGTCATCATAGTAGTAGGATACACATTGCCATCCTGGTCAACTTCAAATACCTTCTTGGCAATAGGTCCATCTAGAAGCTCTATCATATTTGCATCAAGAGTGTTACGATCATCTTTCTCTGCCATACTTTCTTTCTCATCCGCACCGTACGCCGAATCTACATGGATCTCTTTCCCTATCATGAGGAGAAGACCAACCACCTACTTACTTTTGATACCTTTGCCTCTCTGCTACTTCTTCCTCTTTGATCTCTCGTCTCATCAACAGGACTATCTACTCCTCTGACTACTTCTTTTATAGTGGTCACGTGTCCCCGTTTTCCACATGGTTCTACCAGACTCCTCTTACATAATCCATAGTACTTAAATACCCACCTAGCCTGTATTTTCTCTTCATTCTTGTTCTGCACAATTACTGTGTCAGTCTTGCAATCCACAGCTCATCTAAGTTGTGACTTAGTTTCCTTCACCTTGAGACTTCTTTGAGGACACAGCGTCTCTTCATGAGTACCTCCCTCAGAGTGAGTGAACCTTGACTCTTGATGCAAGTCTGTCAACTCGCGTAACAAAAGAACAAGAATAACCCTTCTGTCACTCCTATTCAGGAGTAGGACCACCCCAGCCCACCCAAGATTTTTCCTTGATGCCCCAGAGGAATTTTTCGGGCTCCTGAAGATCCAGAAGAAACTGGAACCCCCCAGGACACCCAGAACCCCCTAGACCTAGCAACTACCCCCCAGAGACTATCCCCTGTTGAACCTAGTCACTTCCTTGAACTACCGGCACCCCCATCTCCTGGAAAACGAGTAACAGCAGGTAAACCTTTCCTCAACCCAGCACTTCAACTGTCACCTAGGAAACGCTCTCCCCCAGCATTCTCAATACCCTCGACCAGCTCATCTGTACCCCTAGCCAACCTCCCCTTGTTCTCAAGCATTCCCACTGCCCTCCCTGTTCCTGCTTCACCAGCACCACCTATTCCCCCAGGTCCTCCCATTCCCCCTGCTGCTACGAACCCATTAACATTGCCCCCCCTTCCCCCACCACCCCCAGCCCCAGTCAATCCTCCAGTCCCCCCTGTGAACCCAATGTCTACCACCGCCAGAACCACTGAGCTAAAAGCAGCACTCCCTGCTGACTTCTCAGGAGATCCAGAGGATGCCATCCAATGGATGAAAGCGATGAAAGCCTACTTTGTTACGCGAGTCGACAGACTTG
>JBBPMA010000617.1:0-19913 GCA_038090075.1 Xanthoconium purpureum | reverse complement strand
GCTCCACCAGCGTAGCCGGACTAACCTGCGCCTGCCCTTGTACGTGTCCCTGTACATGCGCTTGGGTCGTCACCGGCTGACGTGCCAAGAAATCAGTCGCCCAGCCTGCAGCTGCCGCACTACCGATCTGCGCACGCTGCACCGGAAGAGGTGCAGCAGCAACTCCAACTCCAGGCAATGCATCCCTCAACCCAGCCACGTCAAACGGCTGCGCCGGCATCAACAAAGGCACCTGGGGCACATGCGTCGTCGGAGCCGATCCGGGTCCAGCACCAAAGAACCGCGCCGCCTCTTGCTGCAACTCCGGTGTCGGAGCATGTTGTTGAGATCGGAAATGTACCTGACGAACGTGGACGTGGAGGCCAGACAATGGGTGGGGAATGGGTGGGTCGCTCGGTCAGCATCGCCGCATATATACGAGGATCAAAATGCAAAGGCAGAAGAACAGGGACAGGAACAGGTATAGGAACAGGTATGAGCATAGACAAAGACAAGGGTAAGGGCACGGGCACGGGCATAAACACCGGGTGGGAGATGGGACACAGGACAAAGAACCGGTCAACGGAAAAAGTGACATACCTCGCCCGATAACGGTCCCCGGGAACGTGACGGCCCCGCAACATCCTGCGCAAAGAAAAAAAAAGCACGCATGAGACACGACCCCGACATCCGGTAATCCGGGCCGCACGTTGCACCCACCTGTTGTACGCCCCGGTCCTGATCAAACCGCTTCGAGAGATTCTGCAGCGGATTTGAAGGGCCGCATTCGGCCCCTCCGCCCACGAGCATCGAGAGCGACATCGTGCGTGTACGAGCGATAGGGTTGGCGGGGATTGATTCGGGTTACGCAGGTGGTTTGGATTCTGATTTGGATTCTGAGTGATTTCGAGTGACACCGCGACGACGACGACGATATTGACGATGATATCGACGAGCAACGCGCAATCAGTGTCAAGAAGGAGGAGAAGAGGGGACGACGCTGCAGTGTACACGACTCCTCGGCTTCGTCTCGCGTTGCCGACACCCGGCAACCTGACAGTGACGTTTTTCTCACGTGTTTGCAAGCAACTTTCACACAGTCCCACTAGAGTCTCTTAGAATTTATGTACGCTGTTCGTACAGTTATTATAAGAGGCGGTGTTAATCTATACTACGACTCCACAGAATTTCCTGCCCTATTCCAAAAAAACAAAAGAGGACGCCCTTCGAAGTTCGAATGGATACAACGTGCGTGTGTCAAAAAGAGCAACGAAAGAGTGTCAAAAATTTGTTACAAGAATGAAAAGAGGTCGACTAGGGTGCTACATCCATGCACAGAAGGAACAAAGTCAACAAGGGAGGGAACTTTGAGAAACGGCAGAATCAATGAAGCGCTCAAAAAAAAAAAAGATGTGCATGCAAAATCACACGCAACCCAAGTCTAAAAAGCGTCCCGTTCGTCAATCAGGGCACATCCTCAGTCACTCGCGTCTATGTCATGTCCCTAGAGAGAGCAAAACATCCACCGCTCAACTCGACGGCGGCGTGTGTATCTTGATGTTACTCGGACCAGGTCGATTTGGAGGTGACGAAGGTGGGTTCGCCGTCGGAAGCCCCTGTAAGGGTACATGTGACTGCGCGCCAACTTGGGCCACCTGGACCTGAACCTGAACTTGCATGGGTGCTTGAGCTTGGGCCTGAGCCTGGGCCTGGGCCTGCGCTTGCTGTATAGCCTCGACGGCCTGCCTACACTCAGCCCCACCTTCCGATCGCACTACAACACGCATTTGGGGTCAGTTATGGTTTTCATAAAGCAACGGACGACGCGTGTCCAAGGTAGCCCACTCACGATGTCGCTGTCATATAATACATGAATGAGATCCGAACAACGAGGAGTGCCAGAAAAGAAGCACTTCATGATGATCACTTACGTTGAGTGCATCCAAACGACTGAATGTCTTCCGACAGCCTTGGCAAATATTACTCTGAGACCGCGTAGCATGCAACGCTTGGTGTCGTCTGTCAAACGAGTGATGAGTCCGCGCACACGACATCGCCCACGAATGCTCGGGCACCTCATACTGTGATCGGGAGTGACTCACTTGCAATCATGTTGCCTCGCAAATCCTTTCTTGCAATCCGGATACTCGCACACGTACGGGCGCTCCTCGGTATGCGATCGCAAATGACCTAACGACAAGGAACACGAACACATCAACCCACGCCAGATCACCCCCTCAAAACCTCAGTCACGCACCTCGCAAATTGAACCGACGCGTAAATGTACTCCCACACCCCGGCACAGGACAGATGAAGTGTGCCTCGTTCCGCCTCCTACTCGCGCTCGCCGCCTGCGTTGCGGACGTCGTCACCTGCTTCTTCTCGACCTGCAGAATTGGGGGTAGCCTCGGGACCCCGCTTGAAGACGGGTAATGGCCCGATGCATCGCTAGGCGGAGCGGACGAAGAAGCGAGCGCTTGGTTGTACAGCTCTGCAGCGGTAGGTGTATAGTACGTCGGACCTTCCTGCTTCACAGCATCGCCGGGCGGTGGGATGGGATGGGACATCTGGGAGAGCGGTTGCACTGTGGTGGAGGGGATCGGGTAGGGCGATGGGTGGGATGTCTGACGAAAAGGCGAATTGCTGTGGCTGCGCTTGTAGGCATGACCGGGGGGATAATGGGCGTGCTGTTCGGCAGGATCGTTGGGACCAGCGCCGGGGGGGAAGGAGGGCGGCTGGACGTGAGGCTGAAGAGGGGACTGCTGCGGCATGTTAGCGAGCTGGGGAGGGTAGGATAGGCTGTCGGTATCGTTTGTGTGATGGTTATAGGACTGGAACTCGTGGCTGACGGCAGGGTCTATGGCAGGCTGGCGTTGCTGTGTCTGTGTGATTGGAGTTTGCCACTGAGCCCGTGTTTGAGTTGCGGGATCGAGGTCCATGGCTTTGTGTGGGCCCTTTTATTGATTATGCGAGGGAAAGGAAAAGGTTCTTTTTGATGTGAAATGGGACAGGTGAATAATGGGCGGTTCTGTAGAGAACTTCGTCCGCTCGGATGCTTTTTGTGTTGGAAACCGAGGACACACCTGCTGGCGAGTCTTTTTTAGGGTTATTCTGTGCACAGCTTCCGAGAAATACGGAGTCAGAGGAGATGCCGGGTCGGACGATGATCAGGCTCGCTCGTGCTCGACGTCCCGGACGGTCTGCGTGCTTGTCCTGACCGACGTGGCTGTGTCCCCATTTAGCATGCAGCGCCGCAGCACCGCCCCACCTTCCAAATCGAGTTTGCTTGCTCAGCAGCCAATGCGGTGTTCCTCCCCCAGTCATCCACGTCACGCCAGGTCACGCCCTCTTTCTCACCGCCTTCCCTTTTCACTCCCATCGGCTCATCTCCACCCCTTTTTCCCCGAAAGCCCTGTTCCCATTTGTCACTTGTTTATGCCACGCTTGTAAGCTACATAGTACTGCATAATCATTATACACTGCTAGCTACTTCCCGGTCCATCAAAGATGTGTGCGTCCAGCAACCTCCGCCGTCGCATCAGCTCCATTTCTGTAATTCGTTGACCCGTCTTCCCATTACCCGCCCGTGGCGTGCCATTTGCACTCTCTCGATCCCACTGCGCAGCAGCAACGTCGTCATGTTCGCTCGACAATGACGGCGACGAATACCCTTGCTTCATTTCAGTCCCATCACGCCGTTCATCAGAATTCCTCCTTGGTTGATTCACCGGTGTCCCACTTCCACCCCGCTTTCGGGCAACAAATGTGATCCCCGAATCATCCGTCTCCGTTTCCGTGCTGGACGCAAACGGACTCGCGTCCACCTTGCCATTCCCGTCAGCGTCGCTGTTCTCGGTCGGTGGGGGGATGGTCCGCTTCGTCGGCGAGCGAGAGGTCTGAGGCGAATTCCGTCTCGATTCCCTCTTCTTCTTCGTCACTCGTGCGGCTTCGACGACTTTGTTCGACCTTTCTTCCTTACCCGAGTGTCTCACAAACGCATCCTCTATCCAATCTGCGAGATCCTCCACCGCAGCCTTGGCCTCGCTCATCAGCGCTATCATCTGTAGGTACCCATGGCTCCAATCAGAAAATAAAACCATCTGCACCCAATCATCCTCCGTTTCGCGTGCGAGCTGATCTCGCTCCGCCACCATGTTCGCGACCTTGTCCTCTGGATTATCGTCCAGATGGTGGTCCGTCATACGCAGGCCCTCACCGAACTTCGCACTCTTTCCTCTCAGAAGGAGGTCTAATTCAGCTTTGCGAGCCCGCTTGGCTTCGCGTACCCGCCCAGCAAAGATGACAGTGTCATCCACAAATGGATCCTTCTCACCACATTGCATCAGCAGGGGTGGGAACTGTGCGAGAAGTGACGATGGTGTCAGGATGGGAGAGATGAAGTAATCGGTTGCAAAGTCAGGGTTTCGATGCGGTCCGATGTATAAGATGGCCATAGCACGCATCTGTCAGTCGAGTAAGCACAGAACAAATTGATCCGATGGCGGTGCATTCCCAAACTTACCATACTAGGAGAGATGATACGATCCTGGAAATACCCGGTGCGACTTGTCATGGTAAGTCGAGTGCCAATGGGTTCACGGTTTTTGCCGATACCTCTGCCGTTAGCAAGACTTCCAGCGACAAGCGTGGTGGCCTTGAGGTTCGCTTGTGCGACAGCTGCTGAGAGTTGCTCCTGCTGCTTCTCAAGCACTCGATGCAGCTCGTCCGTGTCCGAGGACGCTTCTCGGTAAACAAAGCGCACCCGCTCCTCAATGGGGCGATCTTCCTCTCTCACAGGATTCGATTCCCCCTCCTCGCTCTCCGAGTCCGCGAAAGACTCGTCCTCGTGCGGCGCCTCGAAAGACCTCACCGATGACTTGCGCTTCATATCCATGTGATGATGCATTTTCGAAGGCATGTCCTCGGACTTTCTAACTAGATCTTGCAATGTGTCTTTCCAGCTCCTATGTCTCTTCAAGCGTTTCGTTCGCGCACGGTGGTCCCCCACCATGCTCAATGGGCTGACGTGCTGCAGGTGATCCTTCTGCAACGCCAACTCGCGCATGCCAGGGAGATCCCCTGTGGATTGTTCGGTCCGCAGGACCCGAAGGTTATCTGGCGACATCCAAGAGGTAAAGTTGAAGTCCAGCGCGGCGTAGTTGAGCACAAGAGACAGCGGCGCAGGAAGCTTTGTCTCTCCTGCGGGTAGGGCAGCATTGTATTGCAAAATCTTCACCATAACACCCACCACGAGGGTAGCCCCACTGGTAAGCGGAATGTCAACAGAACTGCGCGTGACCGAAGAATAGACTTACGCCGAGTCCCCGGACAGGATCACATTTAGTTTCTTTCCGGACATACCGATACATCTACCGGACGTTTCCGCGAGAAGCCGGTAAAGGTCAAAACACTCGTCCATTGCGAACGGATAAGGATCTGGATAAAAGGTCAATAGTTATTAAAGTGCCTTGTGAGATGAACGGGAAGTAAATGATTACATTCTGGAGACTTTCCATAATCAACCGCGAGCACAGGTTTACCTGTCTTAAGGGCCCAGGTGCGCAGTCGCTCATCGTGATGTTCCGGTGACATCGCCACGAACCCGCCACCAGGGAAATCGAGTATTAGATCTGTGGCGTAATGAAGCTGAGGTGCAGACGGCGCAAAGTAAATGTGGACTGTGATTGGTCGATCATAAGTTGAAGTGGAGGGGCGTGGCAGAAGGAGCTTTCGGTGAAGTGACATGTTTGGACGCTGCGCTATTAATCGAAGCTGACAAAGGGTGGATGAGTGTCAGTGACTCCTCGGAGACGAAGCGTATTACATATGGATTTGTAGTCTTCTCCCAGGTAGTCCGGAACATTTCAATGGTGGGCACAGCCCTAAATCGCCGGAGCTAACCGCATACTACATATAAGTTGGGTGAATGCGAGGACAAGGAATAAAGCAGACCTTTTCATCGGCCTCGTTAGCATATATTATATAGTAGATGGAGAATAATATAGAACAGATATCCTTGAGCCATTTTGGCCGAACAGACATGGCGGTCGCAAAACCAGCGTCGAGGCCGGTCGCTATCCATGTGGCGCGGTAATACGAGGGTGAATACTAAGCGGGGATGAGGAAGCATGACCCAAGAAGTTGGGTTACCGCACTCACGAGTTGAGCCAACGGTTCAGGGGCTAAGAAGAAGAGGATTCCAGAGCATTCATTCCCGATTACGGAAGAGAAGAGTGGGGCTTACAACCAAGGCCCAGGATCTTGTCAAGGTGTTTGAGCGCGTACACGGTGGTGAGGGTGCTGACAATGATTTGCCATGGCGAGAAGCGTTCTGCGTCGCGTGTTAGGGAGTTGCCTGGAAGAACGTTGGATGTATGCACGTACGGAGTTTCCTGTTCAACTGTTTCAGCCACAAGAAGCGAGGTCCACTGGGATTTCCGTAGGCGAGTCTCCAGATCCAGAAGAAGACGACAAGGAAGACCTCGTGTGGGATGAGCCTGGGCTGGTGTGGAATCGGAGGGAGGGCGTACCTGAGCGCGTTTCCAGGAGGGATTTGGACGACCCAAGAGGTGGTCGATCATGGTCTTCTGTGAGGCGGGTAGTTGTGGAGGGCATCGTTATAAGGTCCAGCGGGGAAACGAGCTTTGCATGTGATTCTAACTCCCTATGGTCGTGATGTGAAATTAGGCAACTAGAAGACCTCGGACCACCCAATTAGTAATGTACCGCCTCATAACTCGGTCCCCCTTTCGATCTCGAGTAACTCAAGTGCCATCGACTAACAAACGCTGCCATCGATGCGATACAACAACTGAAAAGTAGCAATCACTCGCCAGGAGACAACTGAACCAGAATTTCGCCGCATCATGACAGTCAGCGGACCGAAATCCGATTTTTTTTCAGCGCGAGGTGTCTGGGGGCCGATGATGTCATATGTCACTGTTTGGGGTTCCGATTAGCCACATCTACGAGACAAAGCTTCTAGTGCTACCCTGGACATTTGACGGAGGACAATTGGTTGAGGCATCGCTCAGACTAGTGGCGCTTGAAAGGTAACAACTGTCAGACGGAGACCTCGTATTGAATGGACGACGTTGGATAAGGAATGACAGGAAAGTTAGTAATCCCTGGGAGTTCCGATTGTAGCTAAGTGAAGTCGAAAACCGAACAGAAGGCATTTGGTAAAAACGGAAACAAAGCAAAAGCATCCTGACGATTCTGAGAAGGATCCCATAATTGAGTGTAGTCGATAGATAAGGTCCAGTCAAATCGACCGACGTCCACGGACACGGGGAAAGCATACAGTGTAGTACAAGCTGAAGCTCAAAAAAACACGAGAAATCGACGAGGCTTACCTAGCTGGTTAATCAGAGCCGAGTCCTCAGTATGTCCTTCCTCACATGGCTGAGCGATTGAAGGTAGGATCTAGTCTAGTTACGTAGTAGGTTAGTGGCGATGCGGCAGAATTGATGAGTCCATACTTGGCCGATCATTCTCAAATCCAAACCATGGACGCACTCAGATCCATCCGAATCGACGGAGACAAGATAGACATCGTCAACCAGCTCTTACTCCCGCACACCATCGAGTATGTGCAGATCCAAACGATAGAGCAGGCCCACGACGCCATCAAGTCGATGAAAGTCTGTCCATCTGTCTCTTGCCGTCTATCCACTCACTAGCGTATAGATTCGTGGTGCACCCGCGATCGGATCGCTTGCATCACTCTCGATTGCAACGACCCTCTCAAGTGCGGTAAAAACGACGCCACATCCCGACTTTCTGACTTCCCCATCTGCGCTCCAGGCCTATGTCGCCCCGCAGCTCGACTACCTTTTCACTGCCAGACCCACCGCCGTCAACCTTGGCGGAGCCACGCGTCGTCTGGCCGAGTTCCTCTCCCAGGCCGTCACAGCGCACCAACAGCAGCCTGAGCCACGAAAGTCAAACGAAGAAGCAGCGGTCTTGATTGCAAACGACCTCGTCTCCGAGGCAAAACTCATCGCAGGCGAGGACAGGGAACAAAACTACACCATGTCCAAGTTGGGTGGCGATTGGTTGCATAGGCGCATCGGAGGGTCGGGAAAGTACTTGAATGTGCTCACCGTGTGCAACACTGGCTCGCTCGCGACATCGGTGATTTCCGAGAGTATGCTAGTACCAAATTGCTCATTGACTTTTCTCGATCGGTAGGGCTACGGGACGGCGTTGGGATTCATTACGTATTTACACGAACAGGGGTTGCTCGAGAGAGCGTACTATACCCAAACTGCTCCATATCATCAAGGATCTCGGTAATCATCCTTTCAAAATTCCCCTCTGTTGACATATTCACATGTACAGATTGACGTCCCTAGAGCTCCACACGCTTAATGTCCCTTCCACCATGATCTGTGATACAATGGTTGGCTCGCTCTTCCAACACAAACCAATTCACGCCGTCGGTACGTCGCATCCGTCTAGACCTGGATAGGTAACGTCAACTATTCACTACAGTTGTCGGCGCCGATCGTATCGCAAGGAACGGCGATACCGCTAACAAGGTAAACATTTCGGATCTCCTCCCGCGAATCCCTGATTCATCCCCTTATCTCAACCATCATCAACGCTAGATCGGGACCTACAACGCCGCCGTATTGGCAGCGAGACACAAGATTGCGTTTATCGTCGTCGCACCCACGAGTACCGTCGATCTCTCCATTGCTGACGGTACAAGGTGACCCCCCACCAGATGTCTTCCTGTCAGTGACCCTGACTCCCCCATGCATAGCATCCCGATTGAACATCGAGCCCCCCTTGAAGCCTGCCTCGTCCGTGGGGCCCTCCATCCTCCTACCCTTGACGCTTCCGGCAAGAAAGTCCAAGCACAAGTGCTCATCACCCCGAGCGCAGTCGGAGAGACCGAGGGTGGAGTGTATAACCCAAGCTTTGACGTCACCCCTGCAGAGTTGATCACGGCGATCGTAACCGAAAAGTACGTCGCTGTGAAACGGGAGGGCGAGGCGAGTTTCGATCTTGTCAGAGAAGCGAAGGAGGCGGAATAGATGACAACTAGTACTCGAAGGACGGTTTGAGGTCCAAAGAAAAGGGCCAGCTGTAACTTCAAGTCGTGCCGTGCCATGTACGTGTATCGATCTGTGTATTGAGGGTGCTTGGATACCAGACAGAAGGGTTGTGTAATCCTAGAAAAGAGATCTTCGGAATCAGGTAAATGAGCACAAATGAAGCAGAATAGTGAATTTCCTGACATCAAACCGACATTTCAGTTGACCACCAAGGTCGGAGACGGGATTGGGCCACCTCCGCAATGTGTGACACCTCGTAAACACTTCGAGCGTCGGGCGTAGATCTAGTTTGTCTTAAATAGCTAAGGACAACGTATTCGGATTCACCGTAGAGGTTCAAGTTGATCATCCATATCCGTGGCGTGACCGACAACCGAGTACAAGTTGTGCATTCCCACAATTGTGAGTCAGCGCTTGACTCATTCGCTTCGACCACTCGCGAGATGCATCACGCGCTTCAGATTCGAGAAATCCTTCTGAACATATTCGGTCATTGTTGTGTATCCTCGTGATGGTGAGTTGCCAGAGCGATGGTGTGAACACAAATAAACAAACCTTTGTTATTGCTTTGCGAATAAGCATTGCTATGTCCAGCAGTTGCGTACTCAGGACTAGGAGTTGAACGTCATAGATTGTCGCCGAATCGACGTCGCAATTATAACGTTCAGCTCCTGGCGCTCCACTTCGGATTACGGTGGCCGGTTGGCATTATTCGCTACCCTCATGATGAGCGCCAGTAACCATGAATTGGACCCGAGACCAACAACACTCTTGGGACGTTTTTCACCCAACTCTTCCCTCTGATCGGATCAGGGGGGTCCAATGATTTATCCATGTTAACTGATCAAGTGTGATTCAAAGCTTCAAATGAACGGACTTGACAGTCGCCGTACGCAATGCAATCGTCTGCAATCTGTTTCATTGCCATAGAGCAAGTGATGAGGCACTCGCCCCGCTGGAAGTTGTATTGCATTCTAGCTTAGACCTCAATGGAAAGCTCTTTGCTACGTACGCCATGCATTGTGCCTGAGCCGTTTAAAGCCTTGAACGCAGCGCCAGAGGATAAGATGGCGCGTGTACCCAACTGTATCATTCCAGCTGTGCAAGAAAACTCGCGATTTTATCTGACCGCGGCCTTATCGTACAACGGATGGGAAGCGCGCGCCTACCAAGAAAACTTAGCAAAAAATAACCACGTACATGTCAACGACAAACCCACCTGACAAACATTTTACTATAGAATTCAAGTGAGGGCCCAAATTCGTTCCCTGCCTCATCTATTGGCTTAGCAATATCAAAGCACGCCAAGATGTGCGAAATCGAGATAAAAAGCGTTGATTGTCCAACGTGGCGTCCCGGACACGCACTTTGGGCGTAGTCAGTGCTATGAACCAGTAAAGATCGAGGAACTGTGCACCGTCTTCCCCATCCGAAAACTGTTGACTCCATAACCTCCCGTGCTATAGCACTACCTTCTGTCGTAACTAAGAACCGGGAAGGATCGAATTCTTGTGGGTTTGGAAACACCTCGGGGTCCCTCAGCATTGCCCTTGTGGGATCAGATGCAGCTGAACGAGATATTGCAATTAGAACGTACCAAGTGTTCCCCAACACTGTTGATCCTTTCGGAATACAGTAACCAAGATACTCATCCTCTTCAGTGACCATGTGAGGCAAACCTGGGTCACCGTAAACAACTCGGAATGAAAGATGAGCGCAATAACCAATACCAAGTGGAGTGACCACATTCCATCGGAGCACCTCGAGAACGATGCAGTCAATAAATGATAATGATTGGCGATCCTCAAAGGTTGGCATACGGTCGTGACCTAGAACTGAATCTAGCTCGCTTTGGGCTCGGCGCTGGATGTCGGGATGCAGGACCATGGCACCAATGAAAGTGTACATAGAGGAGACCGTCTTAGCGGATGAGTTGAATATGTAGGTGTACATAAATCTTGAATCTTACTGAATCCATCGCAGCGATATACATCCCCGCAGCCGCGTCACGAATTAGCCCTGCTTGACGTGAATGTTCTGGATCTTCGTCTGGCGGAAGTTCACTCAAAAGAGTGGATATAAATGATGGACTTGCTGTTCCCGTTGCCTTCAAACGTCAACCAAGGTAGAATATAGTATTTGCAAAGAGTGAGAGAGCGTACCATCTGGCTTCGGACCATGTCAAATGGCGTGTCGCGCAGTCGCTGGCTTACCACCCTGGCCTCTACCGCATCTTTCTTGAACCCGCCGCCAGGAAACCAGCTTGGATAATATTTCACTGAAAAAAATTAGGTAGATCGTGTATGGAAGGTCGGACAACCCACGCAACGGGAACAGATCGACTAGATAGGGTCCATTACGGGGGCTGTCCAACGCGTCCTCAGCAATCTTCAGAAGAGGATCATCGGGATGAGTGATTTCATGACCATAGCATATCCGCAGCACAGAAGACGCGACGCTCCTACAATAAAATGAAAGTCAGTTCCAAAAATCATGCAAGAAAGCCTTACATGCGAACGAGTGCCGCCCAGTCGGTAGGGTTGGTAAACAGGTTTCGAAGCAGGGTCCTGGAGCTCTCCAGTTGAACAAGTTGCCAATCCTTGATCTGCGCAAAGAAGTAGCGCTGAGCCAAGGAACGTCGTTCCCTGTGCGGTTCCCCAGAGATGGTGGCGATCAGCCAGTCATTACCCGCACTGAGAAGCATCGTTAGTAACTATCTTGAACGCAAAGGAACACCCACAGTTCATCGAGCATGATCATCCGCGGTCGATGGGAGTAGGTGGATGCACGCTTGTCCATGAGATCGCGCGCAGCCTGTACCGTGTTCAACACGATCAAGTGATTCCCAAGTGCTTCCATGTGCATGATACTGCCTACAAGTCGTTCAGAACAAAAAGCGGCCGTAGAGAAAGAGTAGATAGGCACCGTAGTCTTCGCGCCATTTCACGAAGGTATTAATATTCTCTGCATTGTCTTGTGGAAGATCTGGAAGATTACCTATCAGGAGGCGTCCTTTTGGCCCTGGAGGAAGGTGCTTTGCACGTCTCCGTAGAAAGTAGCAGGGAGCGAGAAGTATTGCGATTGTCACCAGGATGTATAGAAAGCGGAGAGCCATGGGCGACCAGAAAGCAACCAGCGTTTGGGTTTCAACTCGGACTTCGAATCCAAACCCATAAGTGCTGTTGCTTTAATACATGGATCCATTAACGTCCGCGAATCCAGCCATGTACGTGACTAGATCTCCCATAACCCGAGAGACGGCGATTAGCATCAATCTCCATTGCTTTTTGGGACATCGTGAGACATGTTTCGCCACTCCGAGGAGTTCCACCCAGGCGTCAGCATCGCGCCCAGACAACATCTGACAAAAGGGGGTAAGGCATTAACCACCACAGAACCCGAAACGGTACGGCGACACACGGACACAACCAAGATGATTATAATACTCACCATTGTAACACCTGCGAACCACATCGTTAAGAGAGAAGCACGCCAAGGCCAGAATGGCTACCATTCATGCCTAATTCAAACACTCAACTATGGATGACATCAACGACCTCGGCTTGAAATGCTCAATCCAAATCCCGACTCCTGCACATTTCTCAGTTCAAAGTTTGATCAGCTGGTCTCGGATATAGCAAGAGCTGTTGCCAGGCATGCATGGCTGAGGAGTGGGAAAACAAGATGGAGTTTGGTTCTGTTGCCAAACTGTTTCACCGTCGACGCCCAAACAACGTCGACTCAACTGTAACAACTGGTGCTTGTCTTCGAACTTCGTTGTGGCCATCCGCCAACGTAGTCGAGGCGGTCGGCTCTGCGACTGCACGACGCGGCGGGGATTTGGAGGAAGTACGGACTGGAGTCTGGCAGTCACACATGTTATAACTTATAACCCCCTTGTTTCAGCCTCGTATGCTGTACTTCACGCCAATCCCGATGCTTGAGTCTCAACATAGTGGTGCTCGCCATGGCACCAAGTTCGTTTACTGAATTGTCACTCAGATTCGTGCTTGGTTCCTTTCTCTGGCCCTTTCCCCAATATCCTCACTCTCTCGGAATTCTGAAACTTGAATGCGATCGCCCAGGACCGGTCAGAATTGTAAAACGCTAGCAAGCACAGCTGCGACATGTTTCATTTCACAAAAATGCCGACCACGTTGCGTTACCGAGAGCAGGCACTGGGGACCCGTGTCGCTCTGGAGTATCCTTCGAAGCTCGTTCTCTCGCATCGCACGATATCACAAGGAAACCTTTTAGGTCCTGCGAGACTGCGGGATATACTCATTTTCCAAGCAACCGCCAAATTCTCGCCTTTCTCCGCCGGTTCATCTCGGAAGGATCAGTTATGCTCTCCGCTCCTACATTTCTTCCTGTACGCCAGCCTTTACAGTCTTCGTATGCCCTTGCCACCCGTCCACGAAACGGCATCGTTTTTTCTAGACCGTAGTCAAAGGAATAGCTCAGTGTTCACTGAGGCCTCGGGGTATTACGGCGTCCCCCCAAGACTGGGATGCCACGATCGTCGATTCCCCAAGGTCGTTCAGGAGCTTAAAATAGTCAACCATGGAACCCGGATTGGAAGCGGCCATCCGAGTCCAGGTCTTCTTTGGTAACGGACTGCTCAATCATGCGGTTTATCGGTTTCGATCCCGTCATTGGAAAGATGTGAGTACAGGTTTTATGGCCATTCTTCTGGCTATCTAGACGATATGTGTGCGACGTTGGCGTTTCTCAAGACAACCGACCACTGGTCCTCATTACATCAAGGCAGCCTTCGATCCACGATTCCTGTACATTATTGGTATCTAAAGAAGCCCTCATTGCGATAAACAGGTAGAAACCTGGGACAAAACGAGTATCGAGTGAGGAAGGCCTCAATTCACGGTTCAAGCGGCCTTGATGCGCTGTAAGTGAAATCATCTTATGGCTACCTGAGTCGCTTCTTCCTCTAAGAACGCGATCACGGCCGGATTTTGTGATGTAGCTTGATGATGGATGCGTCTTGTTTGTCATATGCGTACGGCGCTTGCCTCTCTGATCACGTGGCGCGGGATCTTGCACATACACTTCGTCATTTGTCGCATGTCCTCGAATCCTTCGGTGCCGAATTATGTATTGGAAGATCTGTATTTGATATCGTTGCGACAAGTGAATGTATGAGGGTAGACTCGCGAAATAAAGAGGGGAAAAGGTATAACAAAAACGTATCCGTTCACCTCGTCAACCAGCCCGCAAGTCCAAAGAAAACGGGTAAAAAAGGGAGGCAGGACATTGAGATAGATACACCTTACTAGATCTTCCTCACCGACGTCCTCCGCGCACGAATCGTCATCCGTCGCTGCAGCACCGGGATACCAGACCCCTTCCCAGGGCTTGGACTCAGTGTGAGATGGTCGCTCCTGCTCGACACAGAGCGCGCGGGAGATCCTCCCCACACGCTCCGAGTCCCGAGTGGCGATCCTGACACTGATCCCGATCCCGACCTGGACCGTGAAAGGGAACGGAATCCACGTAACTTGTCGACGAGTCGTTCTCGATCGGGAGATGTCCCAGAGATGGAGAGTCGCCTGAGGTGCTTCGCGAGTACGGGGAGCATGCTGCGTCCGATGGATGCCTTACCGGAGTGTGGAGTGGAACCGAGGCTGGGACTATGAACGGGGCTAGGGCTTGGAGTGGGCGGTGTCGCCGGTGCGGGCGTATCGTTCGCTGTGAGTGAGGAGGACGCAGAAGCCGATGCCGAGGCGCTAAAGAGGGAATCACTGGATTCGCCGAGGGCCATGGTGCCCGTACTCGTGTCGGTATGTGTATTATCTTCACGGTCGTGTCCATCTTGTGCATTGGCGCTTGAAATGGACGCAGACACCGAAGCAGAGACCGACATCGTGACCGACATGGAAGAATCCAAGTGCTCCAAAAACCGCGTCTCGTGCGAGCACCTATTTCCGCCCAGAGGTTTACACTGGCAGGTAATAGATCCATCCAACGGGGTCGACGCCACGCGTGGCTCCAAGTCCGACGGTGAGAGCGGCGTACCAACGCCATACTTGGGAAGCGCATGCGTATCGTTGAATGGGGTATCCTCGCTCCTCGTGGCATCGCTCAAAGCGGGCGTATCCGTATCAGAACTGGTGCTTGCGGCGAGGTCGGAGAGACGCATCATGATGTCGGGCGTTTGGAACGAAGTTGTGTCGATTGCGGTGTTTCCTGAGATGTCCGAGACAGGTCCTACGATCGATCCCGTGGGACGACGTGCCCGGATAGGCGAGAAGGCGAAGAGACGGAACGAAGAGCGGGCGGAGTGTGTAGGCACTGAACGCCTCAATGCCGTCGAAGGCATCCGACGATGCCCGTTTCCTTGAGAGGTACGTCTGTCGTTCTGGAAAGGAGACATGTACTTGTGAAAGAGTGGGCATAGAGAACAGGAAGGGAATGCGAACCTGAAGGAGATCTTGGCTGTAAGTCACCGTAGACGCAGGACCGGTTTCATGGTTCGTGTGTTGTTCTATTTCTTCTGGGAGTGCGGGGTCCATGGAGGAGCGCGAGACATTCAAGCTTATGTTTCCGAGGACGATTGACTGTGAAGAGCCTCTGGAGGAACGGCGAAGAGAGGTGGACAGGGCAGGCGGGAGACGCGATGGTATGGTTGGCGTCTCAGTAGTGATATCCCTGGTAACTCGAGAAAGACCCGAAAGGTAGGAGAGATATGTCGTCGAGGTAGAAGAATCAGAAGACGAGGATAGTGACGAGGACAATCTGAGATCGCCCTGAATAGAGAGACGCGGGCGAGATGCGAGAGAATTGGCTAATGTGTCCAACGCTGATTCCCTTCGTTGACCTCCAAAGACGTCACCTTCGGTATTCTCTGGATATTTGGCTGCGCGACGGCGAGCAATGAGGGCCTCCAATGCGCTCTGCCTCTCTGGAGAGAGTTCTTGACGAATAGACGAAATGTCCGACGGGGAAGGCGTGAGAGTGTCTGCGTGTCGTTCGTCTCCCTGAGCGAGTTTCTTCCAGAACTTGGACCTCTTCTTCTGAGACTTGAGTTCTTTGCGAACACTCAACGTTAGGTTGAGCGCAGACTGGTAGTGCTCGGGGGTACGTTCGTCTGTGATGATGGGCTTGAGCCTGGCCAAGAGAGAGCTGTCGTCATTCAATGCGTGCTTGATACCGTCCACGAGGGTATCATCAGGAGATGCGTTCCCTGACTGAATGTCTTCGCAAATCCCGTCAACGGTCGCGCGGGGTATACCAACGTTGGCCAACAGATTACAGAAGCGCTGGTGTCTCGCCTCGAGTTTCTGGATGGTCCCAAAGTCGTCCATGGAGCGTTGTTGGTGGCGCGCACTGCGGAGCATCTCCGAGTAGAGCTCAGTGCGAGTGTGGAGGAGGTCGGCACGGTAGTCGACAAGGTCTTGTTCGAGGGTGGAGCGTTCGTCCTGGAGATAAGAAATCTGTGCCTCCAACGCGATGATTCTGGCGTTGAGCTTCTCAGTAGGGTCTTGGTCAATCGAGCTTCGAACGGAGTTGGTCGGCGAGCTGTAGAGCTCACGGGTGGGATCGAACGAGGGCAGGGACTGTTGGAGAGGAACAAAGATCGGGGCAGTGCTCCCTGTCAAGCCTTGCTGGAATACCAAGGTGGAGACGTCGCTCTCTGACTTCGTCCGCCGGTGGAGGAGCCTGAAGAATTGCATGTCGAGGGGTAGGCAAAGCCTTGAGATAAACGCCACTCTCACTTTTATGCCTTTGGGCGGCTGACCTGGATGCCTGTCAGCCATCTGCCAGTCCAAATAGGATCTGACGCCGACTAGGCATACGTATGACCTAACGAGAAAATTTAGTAGGGCCGTCGTAGAAGTGATTCAAGCCTTGTGGGGATATTTGAGTAGCCGGCCCGAAGTAGCCGATCATGGTCTTATGACCTCCTTCCACCCAGGCCGATATTTATGCCGCGAACGCCATGGCTGCCCGCCTCCGTAGCCATGCCAGACGTTCTCTCTTTGAACCAGCTCATTGCGGGGACGGTCCGCGAGCACCCCGACCTCCAAATACTTGCCATCCCGGACAAAAACCTCGTCGTACGGCTCTCAGTCGCTCAACACTGAGTCTGGGCTCACCCTTTCCCAGTACACAAAATATACCACCGCTGAGCTCGATGCAGCTGCTTCTCTCCTTGCCAACCATCTCAGAGACACCGGAGCCCTGCCAGGTCGCCCAAAGGGCGACGCAACGAGCAGACTGACCGTCGGCTTGTTGGGCGTGAGCAACATCGACTATGTCGTAACAGAAATGACTTTGTATCGTATGGGATACTGTTCGTTCGTCTCCAATTCTCTCCAGGTCTCCGTCCGTCACACAGTTGCCCAGGCATCTCCTTCCTCTCCCCCAACAACTCGCCACCCGCGAATGCACATCTCTTGACCGTTACCAATGCCTCGCACATCATCGTACAGGATACACTGCTCCCTTCTGCTACAGCGGCATTGAGCCATCTTGCCGACCCATCCTCTGTATCAATCATCCGACAACCTCCATCCGACGTGTTCGGTCCCGATGCGCGCGCCGCACACCCCGACAAGACTCACTGGGACCTGCCTCTCAGTCCTGAAGACGAATACCTCCTCCCCGTCACCATGATCCACTCGAGCGGTTCCACTGGCTACCCAAAGCCCATCATCGCAACCAACAAGGCCGCCGTCAACAACTGCAAGATGAACTTCGGCCTCACAAGTCTCACGACCCTACCCTTGTACCATGTTCGTCTGGTTCATTTCCTCCATGACCCGCCGTGCTCAACTTTCACTTGTCTCGCAGAACCATGGACACTCGAACCTACTCCGTGCGTGGCACTCCGCGAAAGCGCTCTATCTCTTCCCCACAGGGTCTATTCCACTCACGTCTGCAAACATCATTAAGCTACTTTCGCAGGCACCTGACATACAGGCGTTTTATGGTGTCCCTTTCGCTCTCAAATTACTTGCGGAGAAGCCAGAGGGTCTTCAAATCCTTAAGCGTCTCAAGCTGGTCATGTTTGGCGGAAGCCCTTGTCCAGACGAACTAGGCGATTCTCTTGTCTCGGAAGGTGTTCCCTTGGTGAGTCACTATGGGCTCAGTGCGTTCTTTCTCTTGTACCTTTCGCTTGGAGTCTAACGGAATATCTTCCAGCTGAGATGGGTCAGCTCATGACCTCTTTTCGCGATTTCAATGCCGACAAGGAGTGGAATTGGGTTCGTGCAAAGGGACCCCATGTTCACACCGACGTAAACGAATATATGCGCTTCGAACCCCGTGATAGTAATACCTATGAGCTTTATGTTCTGGACGGCTGGCCCCCGAAGGTAGGCACTATGTATGTGCTCTCATTTTACGTACTGGACATGCTGTAGGTGATGTCCAACCAACCAGATGGGTCTTATGCAACCAAAGACCTTTTTGTCAAACATCTCACGATACCCGATGCATACAAGTACATTGGCCGCATAGATGATACGATCGTCATGGTGCATCCTTCCTCCTAACATCCCTAACCGACTGACTTGAAGACAATAGGTAAATGGCGAAAAGACCAATCCTGTCCCCATCGAACTCACCCTTCGTTCATCCCCTTACATTACTGACGCCATCGTCTTTGGCGCCGTGCGAACCCAGATTGGCGCGCTCATCTTGCCTTCGGAAGCCGCCCAGCATTTCTCGCATGAGGAGTTCACTCGCCGCGTCGCCTCGATCGTCGCCCTCGCCAACGCTGACGCACCGTCACACTCCCAGCTCTCTACAGAAGCACTCGTATTTCTCCCATACGAGACCCCAATTCCGAGGGCGGACAAGGGGAGCGCTCTGAGGCTAAAAGTATACAAAGAATTTGAGAAAGTGATCGAGGATGTGTATAAACACCTTGAGGGGGAGGTGGCGCCGGAGGGGAAGATACGTGTGAGAGCAGAGGGGGAGGCGAAGGTCGTCCTGAGAGAAATGATCGGCAGGACAATCGAGCGGCCTATCGACGGGCTTGAAGATGATACGGACTTGTTTGATTTCGGGTTTGATTCGCTGCAGTCTGCGCGGGTTCGGAATGCCATCCAGAGGGTACGTGGGTTTTTCTTCGACTTTCTTTTTGGATGGGTTGGATTAACAAGAGTCTGAAGGGGATCAATCTAGGTGGAAAGAGACTCCCCATTAATGCAGTCTCTGAACATCCTTCCATCACCAAGTGCGTTGGTATCTAGGT
The DNA here is from genome assembly GCA_038090075.1 of Xanthoconium purpureum. NCBI lineage: Eukaryota > Fungi > Basidiomycota > Agaricomycetes > Boletales > Boletaceae > Xanthoconium > Xanthoconium purpureum. Next base: position 650 of record JBBPMA010000617.1, on the reverse strand, counting down.
CACCGTGCCAACCCCTCACTCTTTTTCCTTGGAAAGGCTGGCAAAGCTCGTTGTGGCGCTCTCCTCGGGGAACGACGTTGGTACCTTGCAGACAGAACCGCAAGAGCTTATGCTTGAGTTGGTCGACAAGTACAGCCACTTTATATACCAACCCAAAGTGTACACCAATGACCTTGCCACTGACACCTCCGGAAAAGTTGTACGTACGACGTACCTTGACATCGATCCTTGGGTTGTTGATATTCTTTCGCTAGGTCGTGTTGACGGGTGCCACAGGTTCCCTCGGATCCTACGTTCTTGACGAACTCCTCGCAGACCCGAACGTAGAGACTATTTATTGTCTCTGTCGTGCCGAGAATGACGCGGAGGCGGCGGATCGGCTTGCGACGTCGATGAAGACGCGAAAGCTGCTGAAGCGGTTCTCTGCAGCAAATGCGAGCCAGCGCATCGTGGCGCTCGCGGCAGACCTACCTGCGTACGAGTTGGGTCTCAACCAAGCACGCTACCGCGAGCTTGCGTGCCGAGCGACGGTAATCATTCACGTACGTTCTTCATCGTACCCTCGATATTTGAGCTGATTTCACCCCGTCTGTAGAACGCTTGGGCGGTCAATTTCAACTTGGGCATCTCCAGGTATGTCTACACACGCG
>JBBPMA010000616.1:0-19938 GCA_038090075.1 Xanthoconium purpureum | reverse complement strand
CACGACCCGTGAGCGTAGTTTCCAGCTACTCAGACTCTGACGTATCTTATCAAACCGAACGATCACTTCCTCCATGGTAGGCCGCTTACTAGGATCGGCCTGCACCATGTCTTGTACCAGAGGTTCCATAAATTCGAATCCTCGTTTCTCCTGTTTGTTTCAATCAGTCGGTCAATCAAGTTAAAAGGTAAAACGTCCAACCTGGATAAAGTCCTTCTTGATCACGTTTCCGATGTAAAAGACGTCCGTTGGGAACGGGTTACAAGGCTCGTTCGAGTTTTGAAATTCTGGAACCTCCTTGTCTCCTCCCCAAATCGGAATTTCCTTGGGATCCGTCTCTGACGGATCGTACTTCCGAGAAAGGCCAAAGTCAATGAAGTAGTACTTTGGAGGACGCTGAGTGCGTGTAAAGTGTTGCGCAAAGCCACTATAGTCTCTCTTGATCATGGTCTTCATGGGGTGAAACGAGTCCGGATAAAGCTCGCTTGGGTCGAGCACGATGTTTCTGTTCATACAGTCTCTGTTACAGTATGAGATCTCGTTTTAAAACTGTGGGTGGCAGATCCATACCGATGCGCAACATGATGTTGGTGCATGAACAAAAGTCCCTTGAAGGATGCACTTAAAAGACAGCTATGCGTGTATGAAAGAAAATACCTCAAACAATTGATGGAAAAGGCATAACCATGATGACGACATCCCTGTCGTCTTGCAGAGTAATGACTTCATAAATTGAGACACAGTGATTTGCGGCATGTGAGGCGAGTGTCCCGGAAGAGAAGTAGAGTCCAATGTCTACTTCGTACGGATAGATCGCTTTATTGATACGCTTCAAGGCGACATATTTGCCATCCGAGAGACGAACAGCATCCATGATTTGTGTATACTTTCGAACCCTCGTCATGACATGTGTGATATGCCACATATAGGATCTACCTACCGTCATTCGTTTGCTATCTTCGCAATCGGCCCAGTCTTTCTTTTCGTCGTTTTTCCAGGATGGGACCCAGTCGGGTGCGTATCTGGGACGTAGGACGTATCCCCGAGCTTTCAGCTGCTCATAGCGGTCGCGCCACCAGATTTCCCTGTTATCCAGCTCTTCAGGAGGTGGTCGTTTGATGCTCCCGAATGCGAGGATCTCCCTCGCTCTTCGCCAGGCTTCGCGGTCTTCCCCTTGACGAGGAGGGTGGGTTGTGTCTGTCATGGGATGCACCAGGCAGAGTTTCGGGTTACCATATGAACGAACTGGGAAGAAGAAAGCGGTGAGGCCATCATACAACCAGTTTCCACCACTTGAATGAACGTGGATAAACAAGGACTTATAACAAGCACACACCTGTCATAAGTCGCGGGGTTGTGATTGGTCGATCAGCGAATCTCAGCCAGGAACATCACTCGACATGGGAATTATTCCACAGAACCTATTGTCATTTTTTATACTTTGTTGAGCTTCATTGCCAGCTGGTCCACAGTCAACAATAGCTCTCCCAAGAATGTCTTCGTGATGGAGAGAGCAGCTGCTCTCAGATTGAGGTATGTATGATCAACTCTGCTCTCCCTGTGTATTCGAATTTGAATGCATTGTTCTGGCTCGAGACTCATAGTCTTTGGATTTAGGAAAACGCCACTTTCTGAGTCAGTTGCGCGCATACTACGGGATGGGTCACCTTTATTTAGCAGCCGAGTTTCGAAGGGAAATTCCGTAAAATGCAAAAACAACAGTACCTATTCAGAGCCAGTGCAACCGCTTTGGAGCGCACATGATCATCCATGTATTTATGCGCTGCAAATTGATAAGTCCTTCCAAACATCTATCCTCCTCTCAAACGTATCATGGCAAAACGTCGAACTGTCGTTATTCCGGTAAACCTCGGCGCTGCTGACTGGTTTGACCGTTCAATCTTCCCAGTCTCCTCGAACAAGTCAGAAGCTCTCACATGAGGGGAGATTTACCCCGAGGCTACTGTCGAGGAAGTACTCAACATAGCTTCAATGTGTACGAGCCTCGGTCAGAGCGACGAATTTACCGAGCTGGCGCAACTCAGACATGCCGAGTTCGTATATTACTTTCTTTTTGTTTATAACCCTCATTCATTCGTGACTAGATTGACGCAGGAGAAAAGACAGCTTGAAAATCGTACCGCGACCCGGAACCCGCTCAAAGAGCTCGCAAACTACCGAGCCCTAAAGATGTTCTACAAAGCAACCAAGTCTTTTGTATATTGAGACGAAGGTGCTGTATGCTGGAATTTTCTCCGCGCCTTGATTATTGACTTTATTGGTGAAGACCACGTCGGAACTGATGGCGATGGAATGTAAAGCACAAACCCAGTCTATTGAAGGAATGCCAAGTTCAACGTCGGGGCCCAGAGCGGACGACCGGGACACTTCGCGGAACGGTGAAGGAGCGCTGAGAACACGCCATGACCGTCTTTCACGAGTTGCAGGCACATCCGAATCAGTGTCAGCTCCTCGTCAAGAGGAGCGATCTGGCAACGGTATGCTGTGATAGCGTAATTCCCAGCTTGACCACTTGTTTAAACATCTGTTCCAGAGAGTCTTCCTGTGAAACCCACTATCCAAGGGATAGTTACCCCGGACGTTGACCCAGAAAAGGTGCCCGAGTTAGAAAGGGCAATCACAGCCGCATTTCAAGTGCTTACCTCGAATGCCAATTTGCCAGCAATCAAGAAATTCATGGCACGTGAGTCCATCTTGTATCTGCGTTGCATTTCCTCGATGTTTCATCGGCACCACAGTTATGGAGGGTGGCGCCATTGACCCTGCGACCTCGCAGGCTTGTCAAGTACCAGCCAACAACGAGGCACCGGGTACCGTTGCATCATCAACGGCTTCTTGCTCTGCGCCTCATATCATCAATCTCGAAATCAAGGACTATCATTGCGCCAGGTGCCACGTTCATCGGAACGTCGCTGAGCCAAGGTCATTCTCACAACAGTGGTCGTGGGTAGCCATCGATCCTTGACCGGTCTTTATCACTAATTTGGATCTCTAGCTGTAAGACACGATATGACTATACCGCCACCACCTGCGCCTGCTTGATGTGAAACAGAGGTCCATTTGTAGCACCGTACATTAATGAACGACAACCTTCCGATATATCAGTATGATTATTTGACTTCCATACCTGTGGTCCAGACTTTCGAACCAGCGTGCTTCGTCATCAAGCAAGCAAATCATCTGAGTGCGAAATCCGACATATAGCGTGCCATGAAAGAAGTTCTTCTAGGGATTGGTAGTCATGGTATATACATGTTGAACGAGGTAAACCAGCCATATCATCCTGTGACTCAAGCATGAAACAGTGTATCTAAAAGGAGAACGGCTGTATCACGGCGACTGATTAGGAGTAAAGAAACCGGCTTGCCAGCTCAAAGCCAAGGAAAGTTGCTCCATTCGCAAATGGGGAACTGCATCACCGATGTCAGTTCGTTCGTGCTATATTGTGGGGGTTTCACGAACCGGATAAGGGTAGGACCAAGCCCACGTGTGAAGGCAGCCATGCCTTCCGTCCGCCAAACTTTCCGCATGCAATCCCAAGCAGAGGCATACTTCTGGCCAGTCGAGGAGGTGAACCCGTCGGTTTGCATGCGAGATTTAATCATGTCTATAGGGTATATCACTGCCCACAACTACAAGCCGGTGAACTCAAGTGTGTGATCCATTGTAGAAGGCTTACCGCATATCCGGCAGTGGCACCATAAAGGACAGCATTGAGAGGGCTTATCTGATCCCGGCGGATGCCTTTTTGTAGCATTTCGCGTCGAACAAGTCTCTCGTATACCAAGAAATAGATTCCATAACCGGTCGCCTCACGGAGGAATGTCACCATTTGACCTTTGTAGACGCCGGAAACCCCGTGTTGTGAGTATATCTTCCTGATGGCATCAAAAGGGCCATTATACATCGGCTTTGTATGGGATTGAGTTTGTAGCCCTGAAATACCCCGTGAGATGGTCAATCGACAATCATCCGGGATACTCACGGATCCTGATGTGCTCAACTGGACCGGAAACGAAGCCATTCGCAAGACCAGCAGCAACACCTGATGTGAACAGCTGGCCTGTGGCAAGAGTTTTGCCTCCTTCGCCTCCCTTCCCGTTAGCAAGATTGTGATCCGCGAATACTCTCTTCGTGTATTCTAATGCACCGAACTGTATGGACACGCAAACTCCGATACCTAGTAGAGGCATGAGCGTGCCCTGGGAGGTTGTTAGATGTCGCTTTGTTTCGTTCAAAGTAGACCGGACCTTGTAAAATGCCAATGGTCCCTCGGTTTTCAAGATCCCGCCAGCACAGTTCAGCATACCCGTGTAGGTTCCTTTGGCGGCCGTTTGCATGCGCTGCAAGAACGCAAAGGTATAAAGCACGTGTATTCTATTGAGAAATTCGCCATGCACTGACCACTTTCACAATGTCAAATGGTTGTGCGACGAGCACCTACCTCGGCCGAAGAATTGAGCATTTCAGCCGCTCGTTGAGTGTGTATCACTCACCTGAGCGACTCCACCTGCAGTCCCAGCCGCGAAATCCTTGATGGGGTTGCTTGCCATGCTGTCTTGAGACGCTTTGAAGGGCGAAACCGCGCCGTGGTCAATCCGTAACTCGGTGCAGGCCCGTAAAGTGACGGGTAAACATTCTTGATGTGCATATTCGCGGAGATTAAAAAAATGACTTGATTTTTACATAAGATTATTCATCTCATAGAGCACGTGACTCCTTGACGCTTCCTGTTTCGGTCAAGTTGCCATTGCCTCATTTCTGGTTCCCTGCTGGTAAGGTTGCTCCTGATCGGACGACCAGAGAACGCAATTCATGAACTTCTTTTCGCTGGCAGTTCTCGAGACTGATGACAGAAGTTGTCGCAGAACAGACCGTCGGGGACGACGTAACTTCCCATGTCATTGACACCGGAGCTGCACCAGAGGACGGCGCAAACGTCGGGGGTGAAGAGGAGGAGGAAGAAGAGGACGATGAAGAGGCAGAAGAGATAGCGCGTCGCCTGAAGGAACAACTCTGGGCAGACATCAACAAAGCACAGGCTGCAACAGCCACTTCGAACGCACAACCGCTTGCATCCCACATCACACCCTTTTCGAGCGAGCACGGCGCCTCTGGTCCCAAGGCCACCCTGTCAAAGAAGCAAGATGCAGCATTGCAGACCATGAAGGATATTCTTGCTATCACTGCGACGGACAAGCTCGCCCACTCCACGCTCGCATCCGCCGTCGTTCCGGGAACCAACAGCGACAATGTACTGAACGTCCTGAACCAGGCCGTTCGCGACGAATTCATTCCAAAAGAACTTGCCAAATCTTTAGCACCCATCCTGGTGTCACTGGCTCGCTCGGACACGCTGTTCGCAACGATGCGTCACTCAAATGCCCCTGCGATCCAATTGGACAAGGGGAAGCGTAAACGCGACGAGAGCGAAGAGGAAGAACGGCAAAATGACTCCCGTACATGCAAACGACCGAATGTCGTACACCCTGACCTCCAGCGGCAAATAACCGAGGCTGTCAAAATTGTTTCCAGCGCTCTCAGCGCCAACTCCTCAACCGATGGTTCTCTTGATCCGTCCGTCATATCTTCCGTCCAGCTGCATCTCCATCAGTTGTTCCTTTTTTCCATGACATCATCTGCCGGAGGTGGTCCGGAGATAAATGCGCTGCAGGAGATTGGCGGCTTGATTCAAGTTCTCGGTGTCCTCAGTGGCATTCAAATTGGTCCTACAGCAGCTCCAAACCATGCCATCCAGCAACCTCCGGGCTCCGCGCCCCATCCTTCCCACCCCTGGACTCCACAAGGCATTCATCCCAATCCGTCCGTTCCGTTCCATGACATTGGTACCGCCGTCTACCCTTGTCTCGTGTCAGGTTGTCGCAAGACATTCGCGAGGCTCTACAGCCTGCGCGCCCACCAACGTGTTCATGCCGTACACCGCCCATTTCGTTGCGCGGTTTGTCCTGCGTCATTTGCACGTAACCATGACCTCAAGCGTCATGCAAAACTCCACGAAAAGAAAGCCTGGCAATGTGCCGGTTGCGATAAGATGTTTTCCCGTCGGGATGCGATCAAGCGACATAAAAATAGCAGCGCAGCACGCGGCGGCAAGGGAGAAATTTGTGTCAACGCTGCAATTAGGGAAGTAATGTTAGACAAAGAAGGAGATGAGGATGCGGCGCGGGAGGGTCGGCGCACGCGGATGTGGGCGGACATTGCTGCGGGCAGCGCGGCTGCTGCGACATATTATAACCATGGAGGCGAGGGACAGATAGAAGAAGGGGAGGTGCATGGTGATGTCATCAGGCAATTGCAGGCCACCGTGCTCAGCCTCCACGCAACGTTGCAAGGACACGTGTCGTCTGCGCTTGGTACTGACCATGCAGCGCCTCCTTTGCATCTCGACCCGACTGGCGGACAGGCGACCTTGGCGAGCGTCATTGCTCGCGCGCAGATGCAGAATTTACCTCCTCAGTCCCAGGTTCGGGGCATGGCCTCTGCCGACGATGGCGGCGCCCTGGTGCACCCTGAAGGGTCGTTCTCGCACCCCAATGACAAGCGGCCGCTTGATTCCGCTCAGACCGTGGATAACGGAGCGCCGTCTGAGGGTGCGGGAGCCGCACCTCAGTTGTCTCTGTACGGCTTGTCGGAAGAGCAGACGAGGTTGCTTGAACAAGCAATTGCCAGCGCTGCGTCGGCTGCGCAGGCACAAGCCGAAGCCGAGGCCGCCTTGGAGGAGGAGAACGACGAGGATGATGACGACGAGGAGCAACATGACTTGGATGGAATTAACGGTTCACTCAGTTCAGCTATCGCTCATGCATCTGCAACTTCAGGACAATGATCCTATCTATTTTCCCGCGTTGTACCAACACCTAATAACATAAATATTGTATCATTTTGTCGCCTCCCCCAGTCAAGGCAGCCAGTGCTTTTTACATGTCCAATTCGAATGTCAATCCGCCTCCGTCAAGCAGTTATGTTGTACAGTAAACGTGGTGGTTCGTGGTATCGCTTAACCCGAATGTCGATATTTACATGAATGGATACGAAACTGGCAGCAGACGATCAGCGATCGATGCGAAGTGAAAAGCACAGGCGAGGCAGCCAAACAAACTCACCTTCAATGAACGAACTTGCTACATGCGATAGATTAGAGCTACATCTTGGTGCCAGAACCATGTGAACCGTGTCGTGGTCGCGGCTGTCTTGGAGCTATATATTGTTCTTTCCGTTTTGCCTCTGCTTGCCGCCAGAGTTCTTGGTTCTGGAGCGATTCACGTTGCCATGCCTCTGCAATAGCTTGGGTGGGTGAGACAACGGACTCGTGGAAACGATGTCCTCTATTTCCGTCTGGTTTGGGGCGGGGTATGTCGGACGTCATCGCATACTAGAAGGCAAGGGAACATACTCATGATCAGATACTCCGACAGCAACCAGAACCGAAGTAACAAAAACGGGCGTACGGCAGCTCAAGGTTCATGCAGTGGGATAGGGTAGGGACCGAGGGAGGTCTCTTTATACAAGGTTTGAACCACGACCTAATCTTATTCTCCTACATTTAAGACCCCATCCCGGGAGAGCAGGGGGATTCATCAAGCTTCGAGCGCAAAAGCCACCATTGTTTGCGTTCCCATTAAGGAAAGTTGAAAGATACGGGAAGAAAAACCGGCCAGAATAAGTATCCACCTTCTGCGCTGGAACTTGGGGTCCCCTGCGACAAGCCGCTGCGTCCTTCGCGATGGGATCCAGAAATGGGTAGCGAACAAACGAATTGCCATAAAAGGTAGTTTCAAGGGCGGTCGGTGAACGTAACGTTCATTCGTTCCTTCGTTGACGCGTTTAAATTCCAGATTGCAAGCGAAACAAGCCCTAGACATTTCCCTCCATTGTGCACCGTTTTGAGACGCGCCCGTATCGATCTCATATCCGTAGGGAAGGGGAGCTTTTATGAAGGTCTTGCCTGACTCATCGATATCCCCGCGCACCGCCCCCCGGAGTCCGTGCGCACGAGTGAACGGATGAAACCACGAGTGTGGTAATGGACTCGAATGAACTTGCGGCGAGGTACGCGGGAGACATGGTTCCGTCGAACGCAGCATTCACCATATTTTTTCACTACGAGGCCGAGGCCACGAGGCATCGTATGGGCACTTGCACATGGGCCTTTTGCAGACACGTCGAAGATCCGCTGGCCTTGAAATATCCAAAGAATTGTGGAAGATAGTTCTTGTACTTCATGTCTCAGCCCATTGTTCCTTCCTTATGGGAAGGACAATATGCACATTTAGGAGCGTCCACTAATCTGCCCGTGTCTCGGATAAGGAAGCATAAGGAGCTTGAGGGACTGGCACTTCACCACGTAAATTTGCATTTTTGGCACATGGAAGCACTTCGACATGACTCCATTGACAATGACACAGACTGTGCATTCCAACGTTAACATACGACATTCTGAATTCTGAAGATCCGAGCGACGGGAAAATCGGGTCAGTTCGGGAAGATCCCCTCCAATGAGAGAGAGGAGAACCTTGCAGCTGCCAGAAGAGCTGAATTCGTAGATCCGCTGTGTGGTAACGATTGTGGGGTAAAAGGGTCCCAGCGCTCAGCGCTCATAGTTGACGTTACTTCTTCAAGTCGGCATGACTCTGAGTCAGAGCGGCCACGACCTGCCAGGTGCACTGGTTTGTGCTGCAAGGCATATCGCTTATCTCCGACTTTTCATCCTCCACGATTGTGGTTCACTACGACTAAATTTACACTAACTCGCTGACTGTACACTATCAACAGCATGTGTTTTGAATTCACAGATATAATCTCCTTGACGTGCACATGGCGTGGCTGAGCAAGCAGTGCGCAGCACTTCCATCTCGTAGCCACGGACACCCTGATCTCATCCCCCGCAGACTCTCAAACAAGATGGGCGAAAAGTGAGTCTCCGGTGGATCTTAGCAACATGTTGGCATCCCGTTGACAACATGAAGCTTCGTGAATTTTATGGGCGGATCCCCATTGAACCGACTCTCATGGTTGCGACCCTCTCGAGGATTCCTGAACGCAGTCGTCGTATCCCCAGCGACGCGCTGGATCGTGTTCAAAACCGGTATGCCATTGCTCGCCACAGATCCCAACACGGAAAAACGCACGTTGGCGCTGTTGACAACGAACGATGTCAAACCTTTGTTGGGTCCGGAGCCGTACTTTGGTCAGGGTCAACATCCTGGAGAGTTGAGCACGGAAGAGACGGGCGTACTCGAGGCCGCCCGGCTCCACGGTCGACGTGTCGTCTTTCTCGGTCTGGAGGAGCGTGATCCGGCCACGGCTTCTGTTCTTCCTTCTTCAGACTTTCAGGAGCCGGAGGCTGCTGTTGCCAACATCGACGGTACCCCGTACTTCTCCGTCGATGTCGCCGATCTCGAAGAAGACAAGGTAGATGAAGTGGTCCAGAGCTCTGAACTTGTCAAGTCCGATGTCAAGTTGGCTTTTACCGAGCCTAGAGCAGCGATGGGTGCCTTGGATGTGTTCTTCGCTGCTGTCTTTGCTAGCGCACGGAGTATGATAGACTGGAATGGCAGGAACAAGGCATGTTGTCCATCTATCGCTTCCGCAGGTCATCTTGGCTCACTTTCATGATGTAGTTCTGCCCTGCTTGTGGTTCTCCCTCTTACTCTCTCTGGGCGGGTTGGAAGCTTTCATGTACCACCTTGCTACCATGGGCCGATAACACGGGCGGGAAGCCCTGTCCATCAGGGTTGGTCCGTAACTAGTTCATGGAGACAAACTCTGACTGAGCTGGGAAGGCGCGGATTGCAAAACTTTTTCCATCCGAGAAGTGATCCCGTCGTGATCATGCTGGCCATGAGTGCAGCAGGAGATAAGGTCATCCTTGGCAGAAACGTATGTCGGATGTCCCCGTCCCCGCCCGAACGTTGCGTTGAAACCCTCTCTAGAAACGGTTCCCGCCGAAGTTCTACTCCGCCCTGGCAGGTTTTGTCGAGCCTGGAGAATCGTATGAGGACGCGGTGCGACGCGAAATGTGGGAAGAAGCTGGTGTGAAAGTTTGGAATATCCGATATCACTCTGGGCAACCATGGGTAAGCCGTGAAACATTTGGGGCTCGTCATCTTTGCTGCTAACTTGTCTTGCGTCCGTTCGAAAGCCATTCCCTGCTAATCTTATGCTGGGCTTCTATGCCACGGCGGACTCTTCCAAACCGATCCGCATGGATTTGGACAATGAACTGGAAGGTATCCATTTCCGATATGGCACAAGAGTTTCATCGTTAATACGCCGTTGCCTTTCTTTTCTCAGATGCCCAGTGGTATACTCGCGAAGAAGTTTTGGCCGCCCTTAATGCTGCTCAATCGGGAACTGATACCGTTGCTAAGGCGGAACCGCTCCTCAAGGTGCCTGCAGCCACTGCAGTCGCTGGTGTGCTGATCAGACATTGGGCAGAAGGCAAGATAGAAGCAGGAAATTCCGCAAAAGGACATCTATAGTCAATAAGATAGCACCGATACTGTCCGGTATAGGTAGTTCAACAGTACACGGGGAACCTGTGGGCGTCAGCTGCATCTGTTGGCAGACAGATCTAACACATGCATGATGTAGTGTCTTTATCGTCACAGATTTTCGAGAACAGCAAGTTGAGTCAAACTAGTAGTCTTGGCTTTGTCAAAAGAAAGATGTCGTTGGAGGCTAGATGTCGACGTCACTAGAATCTTCAACTGAATGCACACATGCAACCAGACCGTAGATAGCTTTGACGAAGTAAACACTGCCTATAACATACTTGCAATCAGGGTGGATCGACCGCGTCAGTTGGTGAGGTTGAAACGAGGTTACATACACTCACCAGATAATTAGGATGTGGATGTCTTTGGTGTTACAATAATGCACGTACTCCATCACCATCTCGCCACAAACATTCCCCTTGCCAGACCACATAGTCTGCCATTCCATTATTGGTGATATAGTCTGCGCAATCCTTGTCGGATGCTCCCGGTTGAATCCAGATGGCAGGAATGCGATTGGCTTTAGCTTGTTCCAACAACTTGATGGTTACCTTGACACAACACAAGTGAGAAGGCTGTCGCCGATATCACTGCCTTTGAATGCGACAAACCTTGGCAGGGGTCACGATACTGAGTGCTGTTTCGGTGGGCGAAGGCAGTTCATCAATCGACTTGACCGTCTTGCGCCCTTCGAGCTCGCTATTCATCTGAGAGCGGAAATGAGCAAGGGACCTGAACCATTGTTCAACATCTGGCAGACCAGATGCACAGGTGTCACATCCTTGTTCCTCGCAATATACCACTGAAGGATCTGAAAAAGGGGGCTCACTCATCAAGGAAACATCCATGAGGGTTGCTAAATTACCTTTGTTCCCCATTTTGACTGGTCTGTAGAGGCACCGACGACGGCGTACTTGGTGTGCGTCAAGAAGAATTTCTGCTTTTCAATCGAAGTTACCATGGTCGACGTCGACAGGTGACGGAGATTATCTGTGACAGTGCGGATGAGCGGCATCCCGACAGTTTATCATCGCTTTCTTTGCTATCATTCGTGTGAGCAAGAACTTGAATAGGAGGCTCTCACATCCACATGCGCCTGGTTCTACTTAAGGAAGTATGAAACAGGGGTATTCTCTTAGAATTTTCCCGTTGACGTGGCCGTTGACAAGGGCAACGTAGGTAGGTATCACGTGCATCAGCGCACGGACCAACGCAAAAATCTATATAGCCCGCGACTCGACACTTTGAATCCTTAGAACATACTCAGCTAGGATCTATTTTATAGAAACTAACTCGAGTCTCGCATGTTTACACATGCCACATCCTTCAAATCCATTCGATGACATCCGCGCTCGCTCGTTCGACAGAGAACATGGTCTCCACTTCGGTGGGACCTCGAGGACGTTTGGTTCTGTGTGTTGCCGGGCTGCTTGCAGCTTGGTGAGCCGGAGCCAGCGAGTTGAGCGTCTGTCTGATGGGTCTCCCCTTTGTTATACTGTAGCCTGCCTTGACATGTACTTTTTCTGATTGCAATTCATGTTTCCGTCTGTTGTAAAATTTGTGTGATACCATCGAAGGGGATACTTTGGAGTGTCACTTTGAATTGCTTGAGACTCTTTTGGATCATAACCAATACATTTGTTGTTGGTTTGATATACTGGGGAACTTAGTTATGTACCTGTTGGATCAATCTGTCCTTCATGAAGTTCCTCGACATCGCCGGCAGGCTTGTTGCCTTCTTCCATCTGCCGAACACTTCTATCCGTCAAGTGTCCTACGGAATCTTCATTGGGTTCACGCTCTCCATTTCAGCGACCTCGTTGGCACATTACTATTCTGAATGCAAGAAGCAGGGCAAGCTGGGAAAACAGACCTCGTTACGACCTATTGGGCTGAGGAGCGATGAAATTGTACGCGGAGTGACCGGTCTGATCGGTGGGTCTCGATTTCTTGGTGCCGTGTCGTTGATGGAGCCTGGTCGATGTATGTGATCAGGAAACACGCCGTTGGTGAGAATTAACTCGTTGAGCGACGCGCTTGGGGTGGAGATTCTAGGCAAGGCGGAGGTGGGACTTTGCGTCCTCGACTGAAAATAATGACTGAGTCTGATGTATACCCAGTTCCTGAATCCAGGAGGTAGTGTCAAGGATCGGGTCGCTTTGCGAAGTGAGCAGTTCTACCGCATGTATGCGTCAACGACCCGGGGAGGCTTACGCAGCGGTGACAGTGGTCGAAGATGCCGAAAGACAAGGACTGTTACACCCGCATACTGGCTCCCGAATCTTTGAAGGCACTGTAGGGTCCACCGGGATTTCAATAGCAACGATATCAAAAGCCAGGTAATGCCACAACCCGCGTTTTTTTCCTTGCGTTATTGATACGAAGCGCTACAGGGGTTATGATGCGAGCGAGTTATTTTTCTCACTGATACCGGATGTCTTGCTCACCTCCGTAAAAAGCTATCATTATGCCAGACGACGTCGCGGAAGAAAAAGTGAAAGCATTACAATCGCTTGGGGCAGAAGTGCAGCGCGTGCGTCCAGCCAGCATCGTTGACAAGAAACAGGTACGTACCCTGCGCCCTCACGACCCACTGACGCGCACACTAACCATTCCCGAGCAGTATGTTGTATGTATGCGCGGTTTTCTCGCGACCTTTCCTCACAGCGACGTGTCAGAACATGGCGCGACAAGCCGCTGTCCGATTTGGCCAACCGAGCGCACTGAATGGGGTCGAGGACGCCGGTATAAGTCATCAGATGATCACAGGTTCACCTTCGGTCGTCGTCTCCACCACGTCGTCGCATGTACGTCCTGAGGGTACAGAAGACGATCCTCGGGATATGGAGCTACTCACCAAGCCGCGCGGGTTTTTCGCCGACCAGTTCGAGGTGTGTTGTCGAGTCGCCTTCCATGTGTTGCAGTTCTCACTTGGTCAACCATGTAGAACAAAAGCAATTTTGATGCACATTACGAAGGAACTGGCCCAGAGATATGGCGACAAACGAACGGGAAGCTAGACGCGTTTGTCTCCGGCGCGGGTGAGTCGCCCACCGTGGTGCACCCGTCCGAGTCATAGAGCTGAGGGGCACGGCTTCAGGGACGGGCGGAACGATCGCTGGTACGGGTTACTATCTCAAGTCAATGGACGAGGACGTCAAAGTCGTCTTGGCCGATCCCGAGGGAAGCGGTCTCTACAACAAGGTACAACAGACTGCTTCTTCCGCGAGAACCAGGGCGACCTCACCGGGCGTCATTCCGTCACAGGTCAAATTCGGCGTGATGTATGATCGCAAAGAAGCAGAAGGCACAAAGCGACGACATCAAGTCGATACCGTTGTCGAAGGGATGTGCGTTCTTCTTTTGATCGGTGGTGGTTCGAATTTGCGATTGCTTTTATCTCACGTCGTTTGGTACAGCGGAATCAATCGGATGACGAACAATATTGATCTGGCGCTGCCCATCATCGATGACGCGTTCCGGCGAGTTTTCGCTTGTATTTGTCCTCTCCCGTCCCCTTGTCTCAGACATGTCTTAGGATAACTGATGCAGAAGCTGTCGCAATGTCTCGGTACCTTGTTCAGCATGACGGCTTGTTTATCGGATCCAGTAGTGCGTGCAACTTGGTGGCGTGTGTCAAGTTGGCGCAACGGATGGGATGGCAAGGGAACCAGACCATCGTCACTGTCTTGTAGGCATCCTTGCCACCTCTTCCGAGGCCCTTCTGACCTTTTTCGGTAGGTGCGATCATGGCAATCGCCATTATTCAAAGGTAGGCTCGCTCAGTAAAGTCAATTTCACGAGTCTGACAAACGACCTGGTTGCGGACAAAAAGTTTTGGTGAGTATCCACTGCTGATGCTTTATCTGGATCTTATGGTCTTGTAGGAACGACGAGTATCTTCGACATGCCAACATCCCCGTCGATTGCACTATTATCGAGGACCTCATCGCAGGGAGATCGACTGGGTAGTCAAAGGGTATGTAGATGCCTGTGGTACAGATGCGTGTGAGATAGACCATTCAATATGGCTCCATAGCCCGGGGCAAGTGGTCATGCATTCAAATGGCTCAGCGGGGCTGTAAAAGGGTTGAGGAAGTAGGCGAGAGGCAGCCGTGCCTTTGGGTGTGGGGTGGCTGTGATCAATGAAGAGCGAACGGGGGCGCTCGAGGCGGAGGGAAGATCAATTATGCTAGTAAGAATGAAACTACGGAAAGCTACCAAATACACCGTCCAGTATCTAAGTTGACAATCTATACATGTCTACTGTATGTCGATCGTAATACGGATTCCATCAATCAACTCTGTCAACGACGTTTCCTCGCGAATCTGAGCCATGATCAAACAATCCGCCGCAACGCGTCTATACCGCGTACGCGACACCGGCGCCAGCAACAGCGCGCCAAAGGGCTGCCTCAGACGAGCGACAAGTCGCAGTGAGCGTGTCGTCTGGTCGAGGGTAGCTGCGCCATGCGAGAACTCCTGATCGAGCACGGGACTGATCCAAGGATGAACGAGAACAAGATCCTTTGTTCCCGATAAGTCGTCCGCCGTCTTGATCTCCACCTCCCCGAGCGCAGACGTCATTGCGTGGTATACACGGATGTCTGTCTCCAAGTCCGGCTCCATGGTATTGAGGTGGGTGACTGGAAAAACGATGCAAGGAAGTCCGAGGCGACTAGCAGTGAAGGTCGGCGAAGGAGCTTTGTGGAGGTGGTCATGTAGCGCCACAGCGACGGACGGCTCGGGTAGGGAGGAACGCAAGGCCATGATGATGCCATCCATCTCGGCCGCCTCGATGGGTTGTGGGACGTGCGGCGGCACGAGCTGGTTGTAGACTGTGAGGTCTGGAGGTAGACAGCTGTTGTAGTCCCCCGCGCGCCCAGTCCAAGCGAGAAGCGTAACGTCGCCCAATCCTGCTAGAACGTATTCCAACAGTCGGCCAACTGCGCGATTGCCCTCACCGTATATGACCGGGATGGAAGCATTGAAGATTCCGAGCAGCGAGTAGGCAATATCCTCCTCGCGCGTCGACTGCCGCTTTGAAGCCAGAAACAACTTCTCGCGTGCTCTGTCCAAGCCTGGACGAAGAGTCACCAACTCCTGCGTGGCAAAGTTCATCGCACGCTCCATCTCGGCAAGGACCATAGCTGATTCCTTGCGGTTGAAGATAGTCAAAGCTGGGATATGGCTTCCAATCCTCGGTGTAGAACTGGACAACCTTGGCAGCAACGTATTCCTGGTATATCCACGCGCGAGTATTCCAGATGCTTCTCCAGAGATTACCAGTTCCTGAAACTCGGATAGAACACCGAGAAGATGGACGATAGTGAGGGCCGAGCCACGATACCACCTAAACATGGCGACCAGTGATTCCTGTTGCACCCCCTTGTCGAGCTGGTTGACACAACAGGTGTCGCCCCATGCCCATTGAAAGCCAAGGGAGCACATGCTCACAGAAACGATGCAGCTTGCCGTTCGTGGGGGACATTGGTAGATCGTAAACTGAGGTGTTCTTGACCGCCTGTAACGTAGGTTCGCTCGCTTGCCACTTGTGCGACAACATCATGTATTGGTAAAACTCCTTCACCTCCTTTCGAATACGTTTGCGGTCAAGCCTAGTGGTCATTGGAGATCGCAGTTCATCGAAGATTGGAAGCTCCTCAAATGCTTCCGCTTGCTGCGTTTTGTCATAAAGACAACCAGTGGTGGTGTCGATGAGCACGCAGGGCATATGGCGAATGGTTTCTTGGACCACCTTTCAAATAGGGTGTGTCGCGTCGACGTACTGATGAAAATGCTCTACGACCAGGATAAGACCAACGTCTTCACGCAACGTCGATGGAATAGCGCACCGCGAACGTGAAGATCCGGTGATTGTTCGAGTTTCAAGCGCATCATCTTGGTTGCCTCGAATGCTTCGCCGTAACGTTGCATGCCGTGTAACACAGTTTGCTTTCTCTCGTATCCTTTATAGGATAATGGTTCGAGGTCGATAAGCTGGATAGTGTGAACAGATCAGCTCCGTTTCAATCGTATTTCGACAAGAACTCATGCCTTGTCAGCATCGAGCAATGCTTCTTTCCATGGGCCCATGGGTGATTGCGCCTTGCTTTGCTTGTAGAGAATATCCCTATTTTCCGGGTTGTGTGTCAGTGCGTCAGAGTAGTGTTCGACGGCCTCATTGTGGTTCTGAGAGTCGATCACTGTGTTGCCCAGATGCTGTGACCCCAGAAGTCTGTCGAGCATTGTGGGCTTAGTCCTGGCTACGTTGGTGATCAAGTCACTCACCGACCTCCCGTGCCGTGTATGTACCCATTCTGTCAGGTCGTTCTGCATTTTTTGGAAGCACTGGATTCCCTCTTTAAGCCGACTGTCCTGCTCCAGAACATCACAGACTGCCTGGTAGATGAGCAGCTTTGGAATCTACAACCAAAGCAAAAGTAAATCAACATACATCAAGAGTACATTATGAGACGCGTACCTTGGCAGCAGCATCCAATACCTCATTCAGCGAGAAGCGAACCAACATTGTCCTCACCCACTTGATCAAGATAAAATTCAGGGTTGAATAGGCTGCAAACGCTTCATCATATTTCTCGACCTTTGATGCCTTGTCTCTGACGGCGTCCAGCATGTCAGAGACCATCTCCAAATACACCAAGCACGCGAAGACAAGCGGCGCGCTCGGCGGGGGGGATCAAGGTGAGAGTGGATTCGGTATGGGGTCGAAAAGAAAGCCACGTGAAGGAGGACGTGTTAGACAGATGCGGTATCACATCCGCAAGCATGGCGACGTTGAGACAGTCGACGACCTGGAGCTTGTGCCAAGAACACAGCGTTGGCACACCGTTTCTCCCAACAGGGTGTCGTGAGCGACCTGGAGTCGGACTTTGCGGATGTTGAGGCAGTAGGGTACGGGGGTATCGAGGAGACGCATGTACACGGATGCATCTCCCCTTGGATCGCTGCAAATGTTGAGGCATGTTAACATGACGGCCGCAAAGTAGATGACAGGCAATGTAGTCGTCCCGCCATGCCATCTCAAAAACCGAAGGTTGGAAAAGAGTGGGCCAATGAAGGGAAAGCCGAACATCGACGTGATGCAGATGGGATCTAGGGATCCATTCAATTCAGCAGCAATTGTCGCCTCCGTATCTGCTACCGTCGGAACCGTCTGGCACAGTAATGGTTGTGGGGAGTGTGCGACAGGAGCATATGGCCCCGCTGAAGAGATGGTATCAATACCGCCCTATCGAAAGGGCTGGGCGTCATGTCTAACGAGAGCGTGATGGGAGTGGTGATGCCATGGCCAAAATTGAGGTTTAGGTAAAGGGAGGAAGGGTGTTGAGATTGAAACCCGTGGTCTGGGACCAAACCGCATCGAGGACCAGCCCAGTCACCTTGGACTTGGTAAGGGAAGTAAATGCAGGGATTTCATCCAAGGTCACGAAGACTTGGACACCTATAAATGCCAATAAAAGCTGGGGGGAGCGAGTGCCTTCGTCATCATCGAGGGGGGGCAGACGGCTTGAAAACAGTCGATGGGGCGCTGGAACAGTGAGTATTCCAACCGGGAGAGGCATGCTGCCCATCGGGTGGGTGCGAAAGTGAGGAGCAGGCGAGGCGCTCGATGCGAAGATGCCAGCTTGCTGGCCAAGATGGGGCAGTGGACGAGAAGTCGCACCACACTACCGTCCAGGAAGTCATGTGCCACGACAGCCTAGGCGACCAACTTGCATAGCACCTATATAGAACGAATGCCATCGCTAACGTCCAGATCGTCGTCGTCCTCGATGTCGACGTGGTCCTTGGAGCTCCCCACGCCCCTCCCTCAACATTCATGTCGTCCCCGCCGTCCTCGTTGTCATCCTCACCGTCCTTGGCGTTCTCGGCATCGTTGCGCCCGACCCACGAGCCTCAACCGTACCTCATGCCCGCCCGATGTGCACGCCCTGCCTACCTCTATTCGCCCTGCCGCCTCGCACAACACCTCCCTGCCTCACCCGATGCGCACGCGCACAGCCCGCCCTCGTCCTCCCCTCGGTCCCCCTGCACAACCCCACGGACGTCGAAGACGCTCCGTCTTCGATGCACACGACCCCTCCCGCCCACCTGCGCCCTCGCCTGTCATGGAATGGAGTGGCCCCATCCCAATGTGAGATACCCCTCCTTTGACTATGGTCAACGCTGACCGAACTTGCAGCCCAGCAGCTCCGTGTGTCACCGTTCGTCTGGAGGTATATGTGTCGTTTGAATGCCAGCCCATGTTAGGTACCGGGGAGCGGTTGCGGGGGTTAACAATTGCGGTAGATCAACTATTGGATCACAGTGCGAGAGACATACGTGGGTCGGATTGAAATTTGCACATAAAGATCTGGCTGGTGACGCATGACAGCATTCATGTTCTTGCCAAAGGACGGGGATGTTGTGTCCCCTTGTTCGTCCATTTCCATGACTGTCGTACAGCGGATGTGCGAGGACAATAATTCACCAACATCGGCAGTCTTTGGACCTTGTTGCATAAGTTGCATTCCGTGCAGTTCGATCGCAACGATGGCTCGCAGGGAGGAGCAGGTAATGTACATACTACACATTACGTCAGTAGGTATGTACATAGTAGGAGTGAGGTTGGGCAAAAGCCCCAAAGGGGTTTTCAGCCCGAAGCACTGTGGGGGCAAGCAAGCTGCGTTCCCAGACGGAAGGAGCCTGTGATGCATGCAGCAGAGCTCACCCCCCACAGAAGGAGAAGGCTCCAGTGGCGTATGAGGGAATCATTGGACGCCAGAGCGCACTGCGTATGGCTGGGTGCCATTGGACGCAGTGATTGTGTATGGTTGGATACCATTGGACACATAGTGGACGCGTGCCGGGCGTGCATGCAAAAGCGATGCACGTCGACGCGCGCCAAGCGAGGCATGCGGGGAGCGATGCGCGTCGACGCACGAGAGGGGTGGTGCATGTCGACGCGGGGTGCGTCGACGCGAGAGAGGGCCAGCGAGCTTGCGAGCTGGCACGGAGTGGCGTCCATGGGTTGAAGACCGGAGGATACGCTGAAACGAGCGCCGAGCGCGACCTGCGAAAGCAAGGGGCGGGCGAGGTGCTCAATGCGAGGCAGCCAGCTCACTGGCAAGGACGAGATGGCAGACAAGAAAAAGCCGCTGCCTGCACCGCCACCTGACTCACCCCTTCACGGACTAACCTCTGGGCAAGTCACGTGCCGAGACGGCCCAGACGACCAGTTTCTGATAACTCAACTCTCGTTATGTAACCATAGTTTGCCCGCCTCGCCGCGTCGCGTCATCACGTGGCCTGAAATACGCGAAACAGCGCCTGTGGACCCACTTATCCTTATACACCCGAGTAGGACAGGTCTCTATTTTCGATAGCACCCCTGGGC